>JARHVA010004326.1:797500-800000 GCA_037957365.1 Torreya grandis | reverse complement strand
TACACAAGATGCTCTTATATTCTCTTTGTATAATAATATAGAATCTTGGGTTTTAGATTCTGGTGCATCTTTTCATGTAACCCCTAATAGAGAATATTTTAGTGACTATGTCCATGGAGATTTTGGAATAGTTTATTTAGGGGATGATGAGCCTTGTAAAATTTTTGGCAAAGGAAAAGTGCAGCTGAAAATGTAGAATGGCAACACATGGGTGTTGAGAGATGTCATGCATTTTCCCAGCTTGAAGAGGAATTTGATTTTTGCAAGAAAGTTAGGAGATGAGGGTTGTACAGTAACTCTCACAGCTGAATCTTGGAAGGTGACCAAGGGTGCACTTATAATGGCCAGAGGTAAGAGAGTAGGTACTCTCTATTTATGTAATTGTGTTACTAATAATTCTCCTTCTATATTATCTACTTCATATGTGGATGAAAAGTTGTGGCACTCTAGGCTCAGCCACATGAGTGAGAAGGGAATGTCCATTCTTAAGTCAAAAGGTAAGCTTTCAGATTTGAAAAGCATAGATCTAGATTTTTGTGAGCATTATGTGTTTGGAAAATAGAAGAGAGTGAGTTTTCTCAAGACTGAGTCAACAAAGAAGAAGCACAAATTATAGCTTGTTCACACAGATGTGTGGGGGCCGGCTCAGGTTGCTTCTATTGGAGGATCACGGTACTATGTTTCTTTCATAGATGATGCTACAAGAAAGGTATGGGTCTATTGTATTAAGAAGAAATCTGATGTTTTTGACACTTTTAAGATTTGGAAAGCTATGGTTGAGAATGAAACAGGTAGGAGATTGAAGTGCCTGAGATCTGAAAATGGTGGTGAGTTCTGCAGCTATAAGTTCAACTGGTATTGTTATATGCATGGAATACGTAGGCAAAGGATGGTTCTAAAGACACCTCAGCAAAATGGAATTGCTGAAAGGAGGAATAGGATAGTAATGGAGCATGCAAGGTGTATGAGATTGCATGCTGGTTTGCCCTTAGAGTTTTGGGTAGAAGCTGTGGATATTGTAGTGTACCTAATTAACAGAGGACCCTTTACAGCTCTAGATGGTGGAATTCCAAAAGAGGAATGGATAGGTAAAAAGGTAGATCTCTCATTCCTCAAAGTTTTTGGTTGTGAAGCCTTTGTGCATGTTGATAAAGAAAATAGAAAGAAGTTGGATGCTAAGTCTATGAGGTGCACATTTATTGGCTATGGCTCTGATGATTTCAAATTTAGGTTTTAGAATCTAGGAACTAACAAGATAATTAGGAGATGTGATGTTTTTTTCAATGAAAAAGTGATGTATAGTGATCAGCTCAAGAAGCTAAATCAATTTGGGTAGAGCAATGGAGAATTGGACGAGGTGACGGTCCAAAACAAGCTCACGGGAAAAATTAATCACAAACAGGAAAACACAAAGACCAACCTCGGTCAGGCAGGAACCGACGTCAGCAATACAAGAACCGATGTTGGTCATATAGTGACTGATGTCGGTCAGGTAGGAACCGATGTTGGTCAGGGAGAACTGACATCGGCCAGTTACAGGCTTGGAAGTGACCAAGGTCGGTCACTATTAGAGAATTCAAGTGGACAGCGTGTTGTGAATGAGTCTCAAACACCCATTAGGAGGTTAGAAAGGGTAAGTAAACCTCTAATTCTATATTCCCCTTCTTTATTCTATTTATTACTAATTGATGGTGGAGAACCAGAGAGTTTTGATGAAGTAATGCAGGTGGAATCCAAGAATCAGTGGGAGTTAGGCATGAATGAGGAGATTGATTCCTTGAGAGAGAACTAAACATGGGATTTGGTTGAGTTGCCAGTAGGAAAGAAGACACTGAAGAATAGATGGATCTATAGGTTGAAGGAAGGTGAGAATGGATAGATGAGATATAAGGCTAGGTTGGTAGTGAAAGGATTTGCACAAAAACCATGTATTGATTTTGGTGAGATTTTTTCTCCTATAGTTAAAATGACTTCTATACGGATTGTACTATCTTTAGTTGCTATTGAGGATTTGCATCTTGAGTAGCTTGATGTTAAGATAGCATTTCTTCATAGATATTTGGATGAAGAAATATATATGGATCAGCCAGAAGGATTTGAGGTCAAAGGTAAGGATAAGTTAGTGTGCAGATTGAAGAAAAGCTTGTATGGCCTCAAGCAAGCTCCTAGACAATGGTATCTAAGATTTGATAGGTTTATGACTGAGCATGGCTACAGTAGGTGTCAATCTGACCATTGTGTGTATTTTAAGATATTGGATAATGGTAGATATATTATCTAGTTGTTGTATGTAGATGATATGCTAGTTGTAGGATCACACATGCAGGATATCTCTGAGCTTAAGGTGAAATTAGCTCACACATTTGACATGAAGGATTTGGGAGCAGCAAAAAAAATCTTTGGCATGAGCATTAAGAGAGACAGGAAAAATCACAAGTTGATTTTGTCTCAAGAGGATTATGTGAACAAGGTGTTGAAACGGTTCAATATGCAGGATGAA
>JARHVA010004326.1:732500-787500 GCA_037957365.1 Torreya grandis | reverse complement strand
AAGAGAGACAATGCAAGATCAATTACAATACACATATCATACGTAAGAAACCCTCTTGGGTAATAAAACCCATTGGAACAAGATTTGGACTATTGTCCTATAAAACAAGATCCAATTTAGACTAGTCGTAATTGATCAAGGAACCACAATCCTTGTTTAGTGAGACACCAATCCCACAAAGTGCTACTACACCTATCTAGTTAAACTAAAAAAACAACCAAAACTTTTATCAAGTTTACCTTGTAAGGAGAATATAACCACCTTAGATATTGAGCTACCACAATATCACCTATAAAACACTTCCACCTTTGAACTGATGTCAACAACACCTGATGATGGACCTCATCTTATCTGACTTCACTTACACTCACACTCAAATAGCAAGCTCTCTATTTTTCCAACAAAATTATGACCTACAAGTCATTCCAATAGTCCTCAATTTATTCTACTCTTTATCTCATCCTTAGGGCACTCTACCCTTCCTTCACTCCCCAATACAAACAAGACTCTCTCAATTTTCTCCTTAGCTCTCTCACATAAGTCTAAAACCCATCATCTTTGGTTCTACTATTTATAGAGAAATCTTTGTTCAACACCATCTTAGTCAACCATTATTCATGTCATATCCCTTAATAAATCTATTATAAAAATAAAAGGCTCATTATAAACTATAATGGTTGGCCATATCACCTATGGGTCACCTTTAAGTAGCTACACCTTTTAAATAAGGAACTTGTAGCTCTTATAGGTCTTATGGAGACCTATTCACCCATATAGCTCACCCTCAAGTAAAGAATGAACACATAACCACTTATAATTACATAGGTCCACCCATTATGTCCCTTAAAACATCCTAAAATTATTATAATCAACTTATGTTGCCTTTGTGTATGGTCAAACAACTCAAATAGAGACCTTATGCACATAGTCACCCAGGACTAATATAATATCAATTTCTTAAGCATTGTTCATACTTGACAAAGTGATCATATATCCAAAATCCACATATGGAATCCTCATGGAGTCTACAATAATCCCAAATAGATAATTCGTCATGATACATCTAAATAACAACAATACAAGCTCAAATATCCATCTCAGGTCACTTGTAGAACATGCATGAATACACAGTCAACTTTTAGGCGCAATAACTTTGTTTGTACTCATTTAAAAATATTAAAATTAGTTTAAATGAATTATAAATGAAGTCTTATTCATATTTTTATTTTTACTACATGAGAAAATTCATCTTCTATTGAAAGATATGGTCCAAAAACTAGACACTGGTATTTCCTTCATAAATTCAAATATTCAAATAATAACGGTCACATTTATCTTTCAAACACAATGCTCAAATCTCGTGGACTCTCAACTCAAGATCAATATCACACCATCAATCATTTCCAAACTTTAATGCATATACCACCAAATTCAAAATTTAAAATTCTATTACTTTGACCTCATCTCGTGCATTCTCAAAATGTTGACTTAATGTGCTCTATCAATCTTTGTGGATCAACAAGGACTTTATCAATCAATGCTCACTATTCAATCTTCAATAAAAATGCCCACACATTTTTGGATCAATATCCTAAACCTCTGATTAGACATTAAACATTGTGCACCTATCCTCATTTTTTCTAACATGCACTATTTATCTTTGATCGGTATGATCACCTGCACACTATTAGATCTTCATTATGTCCTAAACTTTAACTCTGCTAAATAGTTATCACATTGACCCATTTGAATCTATGTGCACTATTTGATATGATATTATTAACTCTCAAAAACCATTGGATATCCACTAGGTCCAAATCTTTAATATCAAGCAAATTGACTAAGTATGGGGACCAATTACAATATGCATGAGTAACCATTTTTTCACCTCAATAACTTTTTTTGTGCTTATCCATAGGATCTCAAAATTGGACCAGATGATCACCTTCCATAATATAATCTAACCATATGACCCGCTACTCTTGTAACTCTTGTACATGTGATATATAATTCCATTAACATGCCTTCTCATCAAATTTTATCACAGAGTCAAAAATGTCCAAATCTATCTAGAAGACCAACTTTGAACAGCCATATCTTTTATCGCACTTTAATGCATGAACTCAAAATTAGTGTAAATTATCTATGTTTAAAACTTAAAAAACCCATATGATTATTTTTCTTTTCACCTTCACATGTTCAATATATAGTACCTTGGAAGTGCTCACTCAATTGTTTCTGGCCATATGAAAAATTTGGCTAAGTATGAGAAAATAGTGAAATCTATCTTAGAAACCAACTTTTCACCCTCATATCTTTTACCTCACTTTAATGCATGACTTTATATTTGGTGCATAAAAACTAGGGACTACAATGATCACAACCATATGACTAGCACCCCTTGACTCCTTCCCATGTGGTGATGGTGATGTCATCAAACTGCCAACTCATCTCTTCTACCACTGAACCCAAAGTGTCTAAATGAAAACTATGATCAACTAGATGAATTCCAATTTTTCACACAAGCTCTCAAATTATGGATCATATCTTATAGGAACCCTTTCACATGTTCAAACCTTCATACTCATCCCTAATCCTCTCAATCTATGTCAATACTAAAGATCTGTCAACCATACATAAAACACACTAGAACAAGCATATTACACACTTTGTCATACAAGATCAAGCACATTTCACACTTTTTCATTATCACATAGACTATCAAGGCACTTCATCCACTCACTAGGGGACCTCCATGACACCATCATGATAACTCTCTAATAAAAACAACCATGGACCATCAATCCCCCACATAATCTCCCAACAAGGGAATAGCCCTCCCTTCTCGAATGGGTAGATCACAAGGGTCTGAGAATCAAGAGTGACAACTAAAACCCATGTGTTGTAAGATAACTATTATATGTATTATATTATAAATAAATATGTTCTAACATTATATCATACTAAACATATAAACTAAATCAAATAGATGAAATGGCAATGTTTAACCACAAACACTACTTTGGCCAAAGTTTCTTATAGTTATTTTGTCTCGAGGATCAGTCAATTTCAAACATAGGATTACACCATTTCTTCATATTATTGACACTAATTAAGTGGAATACATCTCACCTACTTATTTAGGGTCATTAATACCATATTGGTTTATATGTTTAATAATATTAAAACCAACAGATTTTAAAAATGTGTTTTTACTTACTAGCAACTATATTATGTGCTAATACAAGAAAGTCTCTAATACTAGCATTTAGTCCATCAAATTTAGCATAAATCTCTAAACATCCAGTTTTATTTATATCATAATAAAATTAGATATATAACTAGATTTCAAATAGTCATGAATAAAATCAAACCATCTAGGTAAGATTAAATAGCTATACAATCATATCAATAATTAATAGCTCACTCATCAACCACTTTATTTCCATTCCTAATTACATAATTAAACTATTCACAAAACTCATCAATGTTAAATGGAAAGATATAATATTCTCCAATGCTCCCTATTTAGAAGTTTCCATAATATATTTAATTCACTTCTAGTTTAGCATGAACAAATCAAGTAAACAAATTCATTAATACATATTAGTTATATTAAAAAACATGCTTAGCATCTAATTGAATATGCATATCCGTATATGGTATACTCAAATTAATAAATTACTTTATCATTGACTTATACTTATCATCGACTTATATATATATATATATATATATATATATATATATATATATGATCACTCAATATAGCCTTAATAATACAAGTAATCAAATACACATATAAATTCATTTTAAATGCTATTTAACTTACTTAATAATCCAATTGATAATGCACAAGTTTATATGGTATACTCAGGTTAGACTAAATTAGAATCTATTCTATCCTTTCTGAGTATCATATATAGTTTTATATACATTTAACAAAACACAATTTTTTATTAAATGTCTTCCCAATTACCATAGAGAGTAAACTACAGAATGACATCATTCTATTTCTTTATATTCGACTAACCATACCTTATAATTTTTGAATGGAACACATTCCTAATTATAACTGAAATAAATGATATTTAAATATATCTATAAATGAACACATTCATTCATATCCCAATAGGATAAGATATGTCATACCATTTTCATTTAATTTTAAACTTCATTATGTATATCAAGTTTACAAAGTGGTATATTTATTACAAGTTTTATCTATTTTCACCATCTCACTTAAATGAAACTCTTTAATAAAACTATATCAAAATATCAGCCAACCAATAATCATTACTTAAAGTCTCATTAAATTTTAAAACACCATTTAAACACATTTATTTATGTAAAATGACTAATCCTATCTCAAACTCAATATACATATAATATAGATATATACATATCTACATGTCATAGAAGAATCCGTCCATGTCCCATATGGTATATGAATATATCTATGTACATTTATATAAACCATTGACCATTATTATTCATAAGCTCTATAAAAATAATTAATCCAACTTTAGTATTTAATTTTCTAAAAATGTAAGTCCTAAAGCTGAAATATTTCATACAAAAACATTTGACCTATCTACAGTTGTATATCAACCAAGTTATTTATAAAAAAATTCTCAATTTACCCTCATTCACTTATCCATGCCCTAAATTTAGGTTAAAATAAAATTGAATCAATATATATTAAAAACAAGCCAAATGATTGAATGGTGAAAAGAATTGTTTGATACTAGTTTTAAAAGACTGATTTGAACCCTAAAAACTAGTTATGCCCTACTTGATTTTAATTTAAAAAATTCTTGACTATATTCACCTACAGTCAACCCAATATTTTTATGTATGAAAATGAAATGATTCCACATTAATGTATAAAAACTAAGCCTAAATTGAAACCAAATTTCATTTTAAACTCAAATTATTTAATTTCACTTATTCTAAAATTTACCCTAAATATATATCTAACAGTGTTTTTAATCTCTTAAATCTCTTCAAGTTATGTCTACATAGCCCCTTCTAAAATAGATTAAAATTCTACATTATAATTAAAAAATTTGTATTTACACAAAATGTAGTATATAATATTTTCAAAAATAGACTTTTTGAACTAGGTTCTAGAGTTATATGATTGGCTCTGTGGATGGCCAATCCATACACAGTGCCAAGTATATAACCTTGGTTTTATAAAATTTATTATCAATGAAAAAGAAAAACTCTAAATAAAATTTACCAAACTGTTAAATTAATTCATACATCTACAAATTTAAATAACATAACCCTACCTAGTAAGTGAAATCATAGTTATGCCCAACTAGTAATGATTTTCTCTAATTTCCTCTAATCCTTTTCTTTCTCCTCCATCTTCTATGTACCCCCAGGCATACCTTCTCCCCCTTTTATCTATTTTCATGCTAATTGAGCCTTCTACTATCTCTACCATAACTTACTGTAAATAATTAGTTCAATGAAGGAAAAGTCATGTAAATCCAAAACAAGGTGTTTACTTTTCAAAGTGGCTCAATTAACATAAGTAAATGCAAGTTAACCCTAATTCAATAAATTTACACATATTACAATAACTTTAATTATAATTTACATCAACTTCACAATATTCAATTAAACATTATAACAATTACTAAACACAATGACCATGCTTCATCTAATTTAAACATTAAAATCCTAAATAGTATTAACTTCCCAATAACCATTTAAGTGTTATGATAATTGGCTTCATGATAACATTAAAAATTAAAAAATTTATCATAATAACATGGAATTATCACATTATTATACCTAATCAACTTGTAACCACTCTTTGCTAAATAAATCAATTTAATAATTAACTAACACACAAGTAATTAAGTCCCTTTTCATTTATCAATGCATTTGTTATAAAACACATGATCCATACTCACACAATGAAAATAAGACACTAATTATTCCAAATACATTCACACTCAGTTTATAGTCATTTGGGGAAGAAATCATGTTTTTATAATTATTCACACAAATACCAAAGATAGCAACAAGAATAATTAAAGATCCCAAAGGACATGTTAAGGAAACATCATCATGTGAAGCAAGCTAAGAAGGATAACATAATTAAAAACACATAACCATATTCAAATGTAACAAAATGATCATAAATAAAATCATACTAGAAGCTATTCCAATCAAACAATGATCAAAATCATATTATACTATTTGTGGTGTGTGTAGGATTCTTAATTTTCATTATGTCATCCCCCAATGCCTCCATCTACTCTACCCTCTCTAATAATGACCTCCCTTTATAATAGTCTAAGGGGTAGATCTATCCTACATCCACCTTGAAACAATAAAGGTAGTTATCCTGAATTAATATAAAATCCATAATATACTATTGTAATGAACTAAATAAACATGATCATCATGTATATAACATACAAATATAGTTAACTCCACTAGTTAACGATCATGCAAATAAGATACATATAATTATCCATACATCAGTATAGAAAATATAGCTTGACAAAAATAGTAATTAGCCAAAAAATAAACATAAAATCTACTAATTAGTAGATTATTAAGTCTAAAGAAGAATAGAGATGTGATAAGATTTTTATAAGCTAGTAAGTAGGCTTTATTACAATTTATAAGTAATTTTGAATTTTGTAAAAAATAATTTTAGATATGTTTTTGGGAATTTTTCATAGGATTTTCATTAGCATCCTATATAACTAAATTAGCTCCTCAATACAAGGGTCCAATGTTAGATGCTACCATCCAATATTTTCATCCAGCATAGAGAGTAACATCTAATGCTTATATCTCACATGAATGCTAGCATCCACTACTAATGTATTTTCATTTGTGTATGATTAATTGATAATTATGCACTATTACATAAAAATATAATAATATACAAGTTTTTAGTTTTGTTTTCATGATTACAAAAGGTAATCACATTCAAGAGTTATGTCATGTGCAGCAATATTTGACATTAACAAAGCTAGGTATGGATGTAGTTGGCTAGGTGGTTATTGATGAAGTGGGTTTGGGTCACATGGCCCATTTTGGATAGATCCCATATGATATCTACATCCTCAAAACCCTATCTAATATGTATAATCTAGATACATGTATATTATATCTTCCCACTAATGACATGATCATCACCTTAGAGGATGTGTATCATATTTTCTAGCTACCAATTAAGGGAAATCGATTTTAGGTTATTGGAGATGGTATCCGAGGCTTTTTTAATAATTACTATGTATAGTTTACCATTAAAATGGATACTAAGGTAGATATGATTAGTATGATTCAGTTTGATAATATTATTAGAGGTGATGTCTAATAGTTATGACATTTTATTTATGTTTTACTAGCATCATTTATGGTTATGGAGGGTGGGACTATTGGTATTTCTTATCAAATGTATCAAATAGTGCATCACATTGAGCTAGATTAGACTAGGTATTTATGGGGTTGTAATGTACTAACCCACTTATACAAGGATTTATATAGGTTTACATTGGAGATTCATGGTGAGGATATTGGAGTGGAAACTCTATTGCATGTATGGGATTATGATCATATCACAATGGCATGGCATTTGGTGGTCCCCTCCCTAGATGGGATCATCCATAGTTTTTTATTGAGTGAAGGGTATTCCCACATGATAGACTTCATACCATGATGGAATATAGTATTACCTTGGATAGGTTATTTCTAGATCATATTGTGTGGCATCCTTACATAAATTTTATTGGGTGTCCCAAAGATGGACATGAGTTATAGAGGGCATGCATCAATATATAGTTGATTGATTAGTTTCCTATAGTTATTTTAGCATGATCAAGTTTTAAAGTAGTTTAGTATTTATTAGGGAGTGCCCTCAACACTATATCCATGGAATCAAATATTAGGAGTGGTCATGGGATGCATGATAGGCCTACACCTACTACTGTAGAAATATCCCCACACCAAGGTGATGAGAAAAATATTATAGTTCCCATAGTATCATTAGATAATGTAGGTTGTACTAATGGTTATGTGTAGTGGTGGTCCAAATCCTAATGGCCTTTATTAGTTATTATTATAGTTGTGAATCTAGGTGTCATTCCTATGGCATAGGGTGGTGGCAGAGGATAGATAGGTGATGAGTTTGGAATTAGTGTTTTTAATGAGGTGGCCATTAGGGACACATTTGAGTACCTTAGTTTTAAATTTTTGAATTTGATTTAGTTATAAAATTATTTGGTTTTTATATACATCACCAATTTATATTTTATCTAAAATTATGTAGGTAACTAGGAGAGGTCAACCTTGGTGGATTGGGTGATACAGGTCCTCAATAATAATATACCTATAGATGTATCCAAAGATGGATTTATTGAAATTTTTTAACATAGTCAATGTGCATGCACTATTGTTTGATCTTATTATGAGAGCCATGGCATCATACCATATTATAGCCATGGAGTAGTGAGGAGTTACATGTGAAGCTGGATAGATGGGGCATCCCACATCCAAGTTTTACTAAAATTATGTAAATATTCATTGAAAACTATGATTCTTTGATATGGGATCATGAAGAGATAGTGTAGTGCATAGGTGATTTTGAAGAGAGAGTATTCATGTTATCATGGGCATAGGGACTATAGTTTGATCATGGTGCATATACATCTATAGGTGTTCTATTTATAGATGTTGATAGTGATTAGGAGTATACCCTAGAGGTTATGACCCAAATTTATGATTGATATGATTATTTATATAAACATTATATCAATTTGTGTGTGTGTGTGTGTGTGTGTGTGTGTGTGTGTGTGTGTGTGTGTGTGTGTGTGTGTGTGTGTGTGTGTGTGTGTGTGTGTGTGTGTGTGTGTGTGTGTGTGTGTGTGTGTGTGTGTGTGTGTGTGTGTGTGTGTGTGTGTGTGTGAGAGAGAGAGAGAGAGAGAGAGAGAGACATTGTTCACATGATTTTATTTGGTGTTGAATGGATTTGCACTATTTTATTTTCTATTGATCCTTATATAGTTTTTTAATTGCATTTATTTTTGTGGTGAATGTTAAGATTTGGTAAATTTGTGTAACAATTATGTTTATTTTTGGAATGAATTTATTATATTATCAATAGATACATCATTATATGTAATTAAATCTATATGGGTATAAGAAATCCTTTCTATAATGATCAGGTGAAAATGGGATTGTAGATGGTGCTTCTATAGTCAACTTTGAAGTATATATAGAAAATCTTGTGAAGGTGTATGTATCTATTTAATTACCCATATCTGATGTGTAATTTTAACATCTCGCTATATCTATTTTTAAAGTACCTGATCAACCAATTGTTCCTTGGTAGGATCATTGTGGGAGAGATCAGTCCTAGGATAGAGTACACTGGGAGAGGGACTTCTACTATAAGTTATCTTTTGTGAAGTCCAATGGACCATGTATTCCTCATAGGGATTAGCATGGGATGTTTTGATATTTTTAGATGATCCTATAGGATAAATATGTGGAATAGGTCTAGATATGTATTTTCAATGTGCAATGATTATATTATCAACTAATTATATGATCTTTTGTTTGAGATCAAAACACTCGTTATCTCGATGACCCTTAGTACCATGATAAGTGTAGAAGTGTTATCCTTTTACCTTATCAAATATTTGATGTGGGTAATGTGAATTAGGAGTGAGAATCATCATCCATTTATCCAAAAATAATAATAATAATAATAATATGTCATTTGGTCTATCTCAGTACCAATCAAACTGAAGAGGCTACCATTTTGTAGTGGTATATGATCTACTATGGGAGATTTTCTATAAGCATGTTCATTTCCTTTGTTTAATACCTTTATTTTTTGTTTTATTATACATGGATATAATTTTTTATAAGTATTTTGAATTGGTTAAATATTTTTTTCACTTGTTAATATACCTTGGAAATAATATTTTTACCATGTTTGGGTTTGAATAGATAAATAGGCAACTTGGTTTGTGTATTCATTAGAGTGCATATATATCTAATCACATCCAAATATAAGATCTCGAATGAATAAAATATATTATGTAATGATATTTATCCTAATGGAGAAACAATACCTATTCTAAATATAAATTGAATTTCCAAATTTGAGGGTGTATAATGTAAGGAATATAAAACATACTTAAATTAAATAATATAATCTTGTATAGGCTCATTTTCTATTTGTGTTAATATTTTAAAATATTCCAATGGTAGTTTAGGTAAGTTATAATGATGAAAATGTGATATAAATACATCTTAAAGTTATTTTAAATTTGATAAAAAAAAATTCAAACTATATAACCAAATAAGATCCCCTTGGGTTAAGCTACGATAAAAAGCCTTTAAGAGCAAGCTTCCATTTTGGGCCCAATGTTCAAAAAAGTGTGTATATTATTAAAAATGAATATCAATATCCCCTTAACCATCAAAGGGGAATAACTTTGGAATAAAAAAAATTTAAGGATAAAGATACTCAAGCAAATCCCTCGAAAGAAGTTGCTCTATTAATGTATTTGCCTTAAGAATAGCTTCATGAGAAGAAAATTGAAATTTAAGAGTATTGACTTGTTGCAAATCTCCAATGGTATTCATAATAGATAATATGTCATAATATTAAGTTAAGACTTGCTCTATAGGTTTTAAACTTCCATTTGTATAGAACATATGAATGATGTATTCTTTATCATTCTATAAAATAGGCTCATCACATGATTTTTAAATATTCAATAAAGAAACACCCGTGTCTAAAGATGTAGGTGTAGCTTATGTAATAACACAAAGTTTAATATTATTATCATTGTAATGTGATACATTGATTCAAATTTTATGGCATAATAGAGTAGGAAGGATAATTTCCATTTCAATTTTAGGCACACTCTCCTTTTGAGAAGAAAATACAAAGGAATAAAGGGAAGAAACATTTTATATGTCATGTACTACATCAAGAGATGTAAGGATGTCATGTTCACTTCAGTTTTTAGTGTTGAATCCTATATAAGGAGGATTAATTAATACAATATAACTTTATAATTTGGGTTCATCATTGTTATGTGAGAAAATAATATTGACATAACTATTATTTGCATCTTTGTTATTTGTCTTAGGAAATTATTTCATTAGGAAACCTTTGGGAAACATGGTTTTGTATTGCTTGAATTTACGTGATTTTACCTTCACAAAATATACATCAAATATATTTTGGAAATTTTGTTGTGTCCATAAATAATGTAGGTTGTGTAGTTGTTTCCTTTATATCTTTGGATATACTCTCATTTTTTCTTCAATCAACACAATGGGAGATATGGGACATGTAATTTGTTCCTCACAAATTAGAGGGGAAGAAGAAAGTTGACTATTTTCATTTAAATCACGAAAAGAAGTAAAGGAATTTTATA
The DNA here is from genome assembly GCA_037957365.1 of Torreya grandis. Lineage (NCBI taxonomy): Eukaryota > Viridiplantae > Streptophyta > Pinopsida > Cupressales > Taxaceae > Torreya > Torreya grandis. Next base: position 776,065 of record JARHVA010004326.1, on the reverse strand, counting down.
AACTATTATTGTTTGGGGAAGGAGAGATAAACTTGATTTTGTAAATATTTTCATTATGATAAATAGTGGATGAACATTCAACTTCTTTTACATTTTCAAAATGGGCAAGAGGAGAATCACACTCACTTTTTCAAATAACTAAAGAGGGTATGGATGCAATAGATTTATTTTCAACATTAGGCATGGCATAAATTTGCATATTTTTTGGCTCTTAAATATCATAAAATGAAGGAATAGGAGAGGTGTTAGAACAAAGGGGTATTTTGTCACATTCATAACCAAGAGTGGAAACATCAAGATCACTACTTTGCTCAGTTATATTTGCATTTGCATCATTAATTATTCCATTGTCATAGTTTTAAGCAAAAGTGGATTTATCCAATTTTTTTTAATCTTATAGGACTTCATATGCAATACATTGATCATCATTTGTATTAACTAAATAATCATATTTTAGCTTCCATGCATAACCTTCCATTAATAACTCCATACAGGTTAAAAATTACATTAAAATGACTATGAAGCACATCAAGAATGTAACTAAGCATTCCCAAAACATGCCCATATTAGTGAGGGAGAAATTAGATCTGAAAATAAACTATAGAAATATGAGATGAACTTTCAAAGAAGGTGGAAAATAATATGCAAACTAGGGTTTTGCTTCAACAAATAGAGGATGGGTTCCCCAAATGTTTTAATACTTTTGGATTAATAATAGAAATATATAATAAATAAATTATTTTGAATTATATTCAAGAATTTTTAATATTTTAATAATATAATAAAATGTTTTAATAATATATCTCATTTAGGCATGTGCAATAAATGTAGCAAGTACAAAGAATCTAAGGGATAAAGAGAGCATATTTTGTTTGTTATCCTATTTTAGATTGTGGCAATGATAAAGAATTGTCATAGTAATTTCCTAAAGGTATAGACTTTATTCATTATGTATTTTGACTATTTTTAACTTCTAGATAGTTGCGTCAATTTGGGATAGTAATGTTGATGCTTATGTCCACCTGTAAAGTAGGTATCTAGTGAGATATATACACAAAAATGACTTCAAATTTATACCAGACCAATGTTTCCCCCTATGTAATTTTTATATGCCATAATTTATGTCTACCTATGTGTTATATCTAGATAATAAGAAACCCCAGTTCCCTTACATTGTACCTCTTATAACTTGGTAAAAAGGGGTTAGTAATGTGAGTAGTTATCCCTATCAACCTTGTTTTGTTGTTAAGTGTTACCACATGGCTAATACTCCTAAGAGGGCCTCAGAATCACATGTAATTATCCCTCATATGCATGTGTGTGTAATTATAATAGTGTGACTATATTATATTTCTCCTAGTAACCCTTAGTATAAGTGATGTAATAATATATTTGACCTTTTGAATGCTTTAGATCTTTGATTTATTGTTGAAGTACAATTTGATAGCTTGAAATAAATAATACATTCTAATTAGAAACTTTATTTATCAAATTGGTAGGAGTTTTAATTAAACTATAGCCTATATATATAGTAACCTTTTGACTTAAACTAGAACATATTGACATTGAAAAATATGACCATAGGATGGGCAAAGAGGGATAACAAAATGGTCACAAAGCAAAAGATAAGGAAAAAGACAAAAAAAAAAGTATGAATAGTTATGTGAAATATGGACATTAACTTCAATGTTAATGTTTGGGATGGATGAAAGTGTCTAAGGGCCAAAAAAATACAAAAAATAAGAAAAACATGAAGGGATCCCTAACATACATTGTATGAAGATAAATATACATAGCACACATACCCAAGGCGTAGGTAAATCAAGTGAAATAAAATGGAATCAAAGAGATCCATGAGAGACTGCATCACTATATGTCTAATTCTTAGTGAAAATGTACATATATTCAATAAGACAAAATGACTATAAATGTGTGTACTTGTACCAAAATGGGTGTCTAGATTTTCCCTCTTTAATCTAGTAATGTAGGAAAAATTAGAATTACTAGTTTAAAGGAAAAGAAAATGCATATTATGGTGTGGACAACACACCTTATTTTTGCTTGAATTTTTATTTGATATTTCTTTAAAACATCCCCTGAAACTAAGAATATTAAAAAAATGTAAATTAACATATAAAATATGTATGTAAGAAATAATAAAAAGTAGAATAAAGAAAGAACATGGATATAATACACGTGTATCTGTCATGTGGTAAATGGTTCTAGAGTGATGGAAATCGGAGAAGTAGATAGGGTTATTACAACCTCATCTATATTATAGATAGGAGGATGAGTGATCCTAAAAGTGGTTGAGTGTGTTGCACCATGGTGGTGTTTTACCTATAGCAAGGAGAGTTAGGAGGTGATCATACACCAAACCTAGAATAAGAAGAGTGGTGTTTCAGCCATCGAGGGTATCATTTCCTACAACTCAAATGGAAAATATATGTATATGTATATCTTAGTATAAGGTGATTTTTGTAATAAATTCCACCCAAGAATTTGGTGATACTAGGTGATTTAATCCCTCCAATCATAACAAAAAGAAAAACTAACTATTGTAGATGGGTAAGGTTCAATATAGTCCATGAAAGTTTAACAAGAGTATCAATATGTCAGAGTATCAATACATGAAAGTTTTATGTTGTGATGACAGTCCATAAAATTATTTTGGAAATTTGAACTAGTCTAGATTTAAAATATTAGGCACACATTGCATAGCATATGCACCTTGGATATGTCTCGTTCTAAAACTATGTATAGAAAATGGTACTAATGTATAAAATTTTGACACACCTATGAATCTGAATTATATATTGTGTATATTTTACCTATCTAAAAACTATGTAAGTGTGGAGAACATGCTTCTAAGGCATGTCCAAACTATTTGTTACATCCTAATTTCTCATTCAGGAAATTTGATTGATTATCCATGGATTTTTATGGTTAGTAATTTGATTTGATTATTACTTAACTAAGTTGTATGTCATATGTTGTTATAGGATAGTTGTATTTTTTTTTTTTGATTACATGATTTCATTGCTAAGATATATTTGTAGTTTATATTCTTTACATTATGATCATGTTTATTTATTATTACATCAGTATTTTATGATATATATCATGATGTTATAGACTAACTACCTTCTTGTCATGAGTTTGATGTAATAGAGATTCATCCCTTAGAGCATGATGGAGGGAAAGTATCATTGAAGAGTATGGAATAGATGGAAGTGTTTGGGGATGATAGAGGAATAGCTACAACCCATGTATATACCATGTTAGATGGCACTCATAATATGCATTGTTTGATTTGGTAGTTTTAGTACATTTTTTATGTTGTCTGTATTTAGATAATTGATTAGGCATTAGCTTAGTTTAATGTTTATGTGGAATTAATCTTGTGTGATTACATTATGGATATTATACATAGATTTAGTGTATAATGCTACAATATGATTATGTCATGTTACTAAATTTATGATTGTTAATGCTTATGATAGCATAAATTTGCATGAATAGTATCTAGTTACTACAACATATAGCCTAACCATCATGTCTTAGTAATGTTTGAGAACATTAGATAGTTATCTTTATGATATTGGGAAATACTATTTTGTGGATTAAAACCTTCAAATATATATAGATAACAAAAGGCATAATATAGCCTATATAATGTAGTAATAAATAATGATTATGTTGTTATAATACTATTATGTTTGATATAATAGTTGTTGTATTTTCCATTTCTATTAAAATAATATCATTGACTTTTAATTAGGAATATAATTATTAAGGTCATGATATTTTTTATTTTTACTATGTTCTTACAAAGATTTCATTATATCCTAAGACTAACCTATGAACTAAACCTAGACATTATTTGGAATGCATAGTCAATAGTGTTAATTTAAATTTAATGTTAAATGAGTTAACTATTATTATAAAGATATAAAAATATAAAAGGGAAAATAAAAAAAACCATAATAAGGAAGAATAATAGTGATATTTAAAGAAAAGGGTGAGCTTTAAAGAAAATGAAATACATGCAATGAGAAGAAAGGAAGATGGGGGGCATAGGAGGATATTAAGAAGAGGATTAAAGAATAAAATAAGGTATCATGAATTGAAGAAGAGAAGTAAAAATTCAAAGGGGAGAAGAGTGATCAAAGTGAAGGGTGAAATATTCTTTGGATCGTGCAATTTAAATTTGGGAACTTTTACAAGCTAGGTGATGTTTAAATTTTGTGTGAAATCTAGAAAAATTATATGTATATGAACAACTTAAAAGTGTTTGTGTATTTCTTGACTACCTAAGTGCATTTATCATTTGAAATACCTATTAAAAATACTATGTATATTTATTTCAAAACACCATGAGAGTTTTATATGGACTATGTATATTTAACTGAGGTGTTATATAAGGGCTATGTGTGTAATATTATAACGAACTATGTGTATAATTTTAATCAAATAGTAAACTATGTGTATTTTCAATCAATTCATGAGTGTAAAATATAAATGAATAAAGGTCATCTATCTTTAATAAAATGCAAACATATACATAGGTATGTGCACTTTTGCTCTACCAACTAGGATTTTATATATATATATATATATATATATATATATATATAATAGAATGAGTATATATTTATTATAAACTATGAGAATATTCATGTATTGATAGCATGTGTATTTGTTAAAAAAAACCGATGGATGTATAAAAAAGGACTATGTGTAATTATTATACAAAAACATGAAATTTTAGACATATGGGAGGCATAATTTTGCTATTCAAATAGTGAGAACATATGATTGTGAACAAAGTAACTTATTATCCAAACTATGAATATAAGTAAACCAGGGCTATGTAATTATCAACCAAATCAAGTATGTGTGTGTGTGTGTGTAGGTTTGATTTTACTTATTATGAAGCTATGATCTTAAATACTAGGACTGTTTGCATAGTCGTATAAAACCTCATTCAATAAAATAAGTCAAAACCAATTAGCTATTAAACATAGGTATTCAATAGTGTATAGCTATTATTAGTATCAACTTGGTAGCTATATTACTATAATCATGTATTCATATTATTATGATCTTGAAACTTGTGTGGAAACTAGTAATGTATATTATTTTTAATATATATTTAGTAAATCAATAGGGTCAAACTTGATTTGACACTTTTGATATATATTGAATAGAACATAGGAAGTTTAAATGCTTGTAAGGATTGTGTGATGTTCAATTCACAATGAACTTGAGATAATTGTCAATTTTATTTAATTGATCCTTATGAGATCCTATAGTAAATAAAGAGAGTAGAATGTAGTTATAAATAGTCTATTGACTAGAGTACCTAGTTTATTAACAATATGAAAATATTCATATATTATGATGGTTCATGAATGTATTTGTGAATACAAAATTTATAATGGTTTTTCAAATCTTAGGAAGTTATTGACTATAAATACAAATTATTTGTGGCTTTTATATACAAAATTTATATATTATCTAAGTACTTATATATTTATTGCATGTTATGAATATATTTAGTATGTAGAAGTGCTTATATATATGAAAAATATCAATATGAGTACTTAGGTACTCATGTGCATATATATATCATATTAAGGTGTGCCTATATTTATAGTTTTATTGACTATTAAAAATAAGTCATAGGAGCTTGAGGGTTAGGAAAATATAATTAATTGAATGCAATCTCCTAAAAACATAACAAGACGTATAAATGAAAGATTATGTTTATGCAATATATAAGTTTGTTTATGAGTTATTTGATTCTCTAAAATTATCATGATTGGTTGTTTGTAATTGATTAATTATACATATGAACAATGGACTATGATATTATTGTTCATCATAGAATGTACTATATTTGAATCTACTTGCATAAATTTGAAATATTCAGTCTAAATATATGTTATACCTCGTTGGTATAGACTATACTTGTTATGCTTATTATTTATGTGATAAATAATATAATCAAGATTCATTCATACATTTGATGGACTAAATATATGCATTTTGATTATTCATGTGTTTATAATGTTTTATACCTACTAGTAGGAAGTAATCTATATGAATCTATTGGTTATATTTATATTAACCAAATATCATATTGTTGATACTAACTACGTAAAGATATTGACTTCAATATCTTACTAGCCTCACCAATTCCAGATAAAGGTAATATGATCAAGTGGTGTGTATGAATTTGATGATCTTAGAGATCAATAATTATTTAAAACTTTGGCCAAGTAATGTTTACTTAGACATTGTCATTTCATATGTATGATTTACATGTCTATGTGATATAATATTAGAATGTATTTTCTTATGGTACACATCATGTTCTTATAAATCTTACAACACACAGGTGTTAGCTCATCTCTCTAGATTCTCGAATCATTACTATCTACACATCCATGAAAGGAGGGTCATTCCCTGATAAGGAATTGTGCAAGGGATCGAAGGTCTATGGTTGGTGTGGAAAAGCATTCAGATGATGATCTCCCTCCCCAAAATGATACTTATTTGGAAACCATACTTGAGATTACCATATATACTGGAGTTAAAAAACTCATGTTCCATGGAGCCTTTTATATTGTATCTTGTATTGAATTTATTTTTATTGAGACATTATTTCTAATGAAATGTAATTATTTACTCATTGTACATTGATAATAATGGTTGTATTTTTTTACCAACCATGCCTAGAAAACTTGTAATTAATTTCTTTATTCAGTTTTGTTTTATTTCATATGATGCTAGTGATCAGTAACAAGTAGATTTTACATGCTTATTTTAAATTTAACATACTTAGAATGTTATACTTGGATCACTAATTATATTATCATGGTGGAATCTAATGAAATAATATATTGATTAAATTTAAAAAAATCATGTTATTCTAAGTCAATCCTAGTGAGGATTTTACATATGGTATCAGAGCTAAGAATTTAAATTATAAGACTTAATGAGTCCACTAACATTTTTGTACACTTATATTTACTAGAAAAGATAATGGTTCGAGCTAAAGTATCTAATGAGGGTCCTTCTAATGTCAATGAAAATAACCCTCCTTTTGATCCTAATCAATTTGTTTTTGAGTAAGTAACAAATTTAGATCAAATTATCATAGCCATAAATGAAACTAGGGACTAAATTTAAGCCCTACAATAGGAATTTCATATCTATGAAGAGGAAGAACATTAGGATGTACCTAAAAATCATCCTATTGAGCAAGAAATCCCTCAAGATGTGAGAGCATATGTAGCTGTAGAATTGGTTAGAGATATGAAAAGGTGAATCCACCCAAGTTTGAAGGAACCATTTTGAGTGATGGATTTCAAGCATTGTTGATTGAGATAGATAATTATTTTGAGATTAAAAACTACTCCAAATTCACTAAAGTAGTTTGGGGAGCTTACCAGTTGGTTGGTGAAGCAACTACATAGTGGGCCAATAAAAATTTGGAAATGAATCTCAGCTTAACCACCATCACATGGGGGTATTGTAACATTGTTTAGATCTTGATAGATTTCATAGTCATACTTTGACCAGAAGCTTTAAAAAATTAGAATCTAAAGTAAGGAGACTTATTACTAAATGAGTACTAGAAATAGTTTACCAAACTTCTAAAGTATGTACCTCAATATCAGGTAGAGGAGAGGTTCAAAAGTAATAATTTCATCATGGGATTAAAAACCCAAATTGGTGGATAGGTGGATATTCATAGACTATTTAACATGGATAAAGTCTTTGAGAAGGTAATCAAGTAGGAATAGAAGTTGAAATCTCTTGCTCAGGTCAGGGACAAGTTTAAGAAAAAAATTGGAAGTTCTAAACCAACTTCCAAAAAGAAGAACTAGAAGTAAAAGGGTGGAGACTCTAAGAGTTAATTTTGAAATTTGAATACTAGATTCAATAGTGGTTTAGGTAACAAGAAATTGGGCAATGGTTTCAAAAGTGGTTTTAAGGGAAACCAATAGTTAAATAGGAAAGGACCACCTAGAGGTTGCTTCATTTGTGGAGGTGACCATTATGCTTATGAGTGTACCCAAGATAAGATGAATAATAGAGGTTATACTCCTCAACAAGGAACTTTTAAATAATGTATTAATGTATCAGTTGACAATTGATAAGTTGAATTCCAAGATTCATCTATAGAACTATCAGGTATTTTGTTTGAACATCCAATTTCCATTTTGATAGGTATAGGGGATACAAAATGTTTTATAGCTCTTAGAATTCTAAAAAAAATATCTAGAAAAGCTAGAGTAATGACAAATGCATGGTTGGTACAATATGATAATGATTCAAAATTCAAAGTTGATAAGTGTTTAGTTGAAGTTGAGATTAGATTACCCAAACTCCCAACTATAGTGGACCTTTTTGTAGCACCATTAGGGTCATATGATCTAATCTTAGGAGTCAATTGGCTAGCGAAGTATAAGGCCAAGCTTGATTATTATCTAAAGAAGGTTGAGTGTCTGGATGATTTTGGAAATTAGACACAAATTCAAGGAGATAAAAGAGAGTTAAAACTTAGGTAAATTTATGCAATGAAGTTTAATAAGGCTCAACAAAAAGGGTGCCAAGTATTTATCATCAAGATAAATGAAATTGAGGAATATAAGGAACCATATCTCTAATATTATCCATTCCTTAGGAATTTTCATGATGTGTTCCTAGAGTAATTATCGGTATTGCCTCCTAAATGAGAGTTTGATTTCTCTATCGATATCATACTTGGATTGAAACCATAGTTTAAGGTAGAATGAAAAATGATAACCATTGAATTGGTTGAATTGAAGGCTTAACTCTAGGAATTATTGTCAAAGGGGTTGATCAAGAAAAGTGTGTCTCCATGGGGCTCACTAGTTATCTTCATCAAGAATAAAGATGGTACTCTTCGGTTTTGCATAGATTATAGAATGTTGAATAGGAAACTATAAAAAATAGGTATTCACTACCTCATATATATGATATTATTAATCAAATATAGGGGATAATGGTCTTGTAAAATTAACCTTAAAGTAGGATATCATCAGTTGAGGATAAGGGATGAGGATACTCCAAAAACAATGTTTAGAAATTGATATGGGCACTATGAAATGATAGTGTTACCATTTGGATTTATAATGCTCTGGAAAAATTTATGAATCTCATGAATAGTGTGTTCAAAGATTATCTAGATAATTTTGTTTTAGTATTTCTTGATGGCATTCTTATATACTTAAATAATGAAGAGGAGCATCTTTAACATCTAGAACTGGTTGTGCAATGATTTCGTAAGCACAAGTGGTATGTCAAGTGTTCTAAGTGCAAATTTTTCTAGAAGAAAGTGTAGTATCTAGGACATATTATCTCAATGGATGGTATTTCAATAGATCTGACAAAGATAAGAGCCATTATAGAGTGGCTAGCACCAAAGAATGTCCATGAGGTAAGAAGTTTCATGGGGTTAGCAGGCTATTAAAGGAAGTTCATTCTAATTTTTTCTAAGATAGCTAATTTAATTACCTCTTTATAGTGTAAGAACCAAATTTGTATTTTGTCAAATAAGTGTGAAGTAGATTTTAAGTAATTAAAAATGAGGCTTAATTTAGCACTAATGCTAAGAGTTCCTGACCCTAATGGTTAATTTTTAATGATCACAGATGCATCAAGGGATGGATTAGGAGGAGTCTTTATGTAGGATGTTATAGTTTTAGCCTATGAATAAAGAAATTTGAAGCCTTATAAAGTGAATTATGTCTCTCATGATGTAGAACTTGTAGCAATTATGCAACGTTTTGTAAGTGTGGAGTCATTATTTATTAGGAAAATCATTTAAGCTCAAGAATGATAACTTAGGACTCAAGTACATCTCTACCTAGATGAATCTAAATGCTTGTTAGAGACACTAGTTAGAGTTCTTATTTTATTATGAATTTGATATCAACTATATAAAAGTCAAGGAAAAAATAGTAGATGATGCCCTAAGTCATAGGAGGTGCATAGCATCTATGGATAATATTAGGATTACTTTCAAGGATTAAGTAATTTAATTAATTATAGGAGATGAATTATATAATTAGGTCAACATAGCATTATATATTAATGTTTAAAATCCTAGGTATAAAGGATACATATTAGATAATGATGGTCTTTTATGATAAAATAGAAGAATGTATATACTAGATAGGGAGAATCTAAGGATCACAGTGCTAAAAGAACTACACAATTCCCTTTATTCAATACATACATGAGTAACCAAGATTATGGTAGAGCTTAGACCACTTTATTTCTAGAAGTGAATCAATAAAGATGTAGTAGACTTTGTGTTACATTATCTATAATGTCAGTGAGTGAAGATAAACATATGCATCTAGTTGGATTGTTATATCCACATGACATAATTTAATGAAAGTGTCAAGTGATTAGTATGGACTTTGTATAAGGATTACCAATGTCAAAAAAAAGGCATGACATGATCCTGGTTGTAGTGGATAAATTAACCAAGGTAATTCATTTTATACTAGGTAATTTGACATATTATATGCTTACTCTTGCGAAGAGGTTTGTAAACGAAGTGTATTGTTTGCATGGATTTATGTAGAAGATAATTTTGGATATTGATTTAAAGATGGCTTATAGGTTTTGGTTAACTCTAAACTCAGCTTTGGGTATACAACTAAACTTCAGCACTACATATCACCCATGGATTAATGGTTAGACTAAATAAGTCAATCAGGTATTAGAGGATATTATTCATATGTATTGTATAGACATCAATAAAAGTGAGAAAAGTATATTCCATTAGTTTATTTTACTAACAATAACTCATACCAATCATCTTTGAAGATGGCACAATTTAAAGCATTATATGGAAGAAGATACAAGACACCAATCAATTAGGTTAGGTTGGAAGAAAGGTTAGTATTTGGACCTAAGATGCTTTTATAAATGGATGATTAGATCAGATAACTTAGGTAAAAATTGGCTGAGGCCAATGATAGGAAGAAGAGCTATGTTTATATGAAGAGAACAACTATGCAATTTTTAGTAGGTGATAAAGTGCTCTTATGGGTTAATCCATATAAGAGATCAATTTAATTAAAGAATTCAACAAAAATTTCACTAAGATATGTGAAACCCTTTGAGGTTTTATAAGTGGTCAATACTTTAGTGTATAGACTTGCATTACCACTAGACCTAGCCTTATTGCATAATGTCTTCCATGAATCTTATCTTAAAAAGTATGTAGATGATCCTTCACATGTGTTGGATTGGAATGCTTCTTAGGTTTTAGATCCTAGGATGGTCATGGTATAACCAATCAAAGTAATTAACACTCACAAAATTTGTTTGTGTAATAGAGATATGTCATAGTGCAAGGTCTTGTGGGACCAATACTCTAAGGATAGTGCCACATGGGAGTACTATGATCAGTTCTATAAGAGATTTTCACATTTGTTTGCTTAATTTTTTACTTAATATTATGTTATTTTTATATTGAATAATGTTTTAATTCAGAACTAATGTCATAATAAGTGTCATCAAGATGATGACGATCTTTAGGGGGAACGATGTTACATCCCAATTTCTCACTAAGCAAATTTACTTGATTACCCATGAATTTTTATGGTTGGTAATTTGATTTGATTATTATTTAACTAAGATGTAATTCATATGTTGTTATGGGATAGTTGTATATTATTTTGATTACAAGATTTCATTTCTATGAGCTAGTTATATTTTATATTCTTTACATTATGATCATGTTGATTTGTTATTATAGTAGTATTTTTTGATATATATATCATGATGTTATGGACTAACTACCTTCTTGTCATGAGTTTGATGCATGAGAGATTTGTCCCTCAAAGCATGATGGAGGAAGACTATCATCAGAGAGGATGGTTTAGATGGAGGTGTTGGGGGATGATAGAGGAACATATATAAACCATACACAAACCACATTAGATGGCACTCATAATATGCATTGTTTTAGTTATTATTTTTAATATGTTTTTGATGTTGACTACATTTAGATAATTGATTATGTGTTATCTCAGTTTAATATTTATGTGGAATTAATCTTGTGTGATTTTATTATGGATATTATATGTAGATTTAGTGTATAATGTTATAGAATGATTATGTCATGTTATTAAATTCATTGTTGTTAATGCTTATGAGAAAATAAATTTGCATGAATAGTATATGGTTATTGATACATATAGCCTAACCATCATGTCTTAGTAATGTTTGAGAACATTAGCTGGTTATCTTTATGATATTATGAAATACCATTATGTGGCTTCATGCCTTAAAATATATATAGATAAAAAAAGGCATAGCATATCATATATAACATAGTAATAAATAATGATTACGTTTTTATATTATTATTATGTTTGATATAATAGTTGTTGGATTTACCATTTATATTAAAATGATATCATCAACTTTATATTAACAACATATTAATGTCATAATATTGTTTATTTCTACTAGGTTATTGCAAAGATTTTATTATGTCCTAAGACTAACCTATGAACTAAGCCTAGACATTGTTTGGAATGCATAGTAAATAGTGTTAAGTCAAAGTTAATGTTAAATGAGTTAATTATTATTATAAAGTTAGAAAAATATAAATGGGAAAAGATAAAAAACATAAAAATGAAAAAGAACGGCAAGATTTAAATAAAAGGGCAAGCTTTAAAGAAAAGGAAATATGTGCAATGAGAAGAAATGATGATGGGTGGCATAGGAAGAGATTAAGAGGAGGATTGGACAAGAAGCTAGGGTATCATAAATTGGAGAAGAGAAGGAACAGTGAAAAGGAGAGAAGAGCTAGTAGAACAAAGGGTGAAATATTCTTTGGATCATATAGTTTCAATTTGGGAACATTTAAAAGGTAGGCAATGTTTAAATTTTATGTGAAATATAGAAAAAATTTATGTATAGGATCAACTTAAAAGTGTTTTTGTATTTCCTGACTAATGAAGTAAATTTAGCATTTGAAATATATATTAAGAGGACTGTGTATATTTATTTCACAACATTGTGAGAGTTTTTTATGGATTTTGTATATTTAATTGAGGCACTATATAAGGGTTATGTGTGAAATGTTATGGTGAACTTTGTGTATAATGTTAATAAAATAGTAAACTATATGTATTACCAATCAATTCATGAGTGTAAAATATGAATGAATAAAGGTCATTTATCTAAAAAAACTAAAAACATATATATAATAATGGTGCACTTTTGTTCTACAAACAAGGATAATATATGTATGAATGGATTGAGTATATATTTATTCTAAACTATGGGAATATGCATGTATTGATAGCATGTTTACTTATTATATAAAACTAGAGGATGAATAAGAATGGAATGTGTGTAATTATTATACAAATAGTGAGAACATATGAGTGTGAACAGAGTAACTTATAGTCCAAACCATGAATATAAGTAAAGTATGTGTAATTATCAACCACATTAAGTGTGTGTGTGTGTGTGTGTGTGTCTATATATATATATATATATATATATATATATATATATATATATATATATATATATATATATATATATATATATCTGAGTTTACCTATTATGAAGTTATGATCTTAGATACTAGGACTGTGTGCATATTCATATAAATCCTAGTTTGATAAACTAAGTATAAATCAAATAGATATTAAACAGATGTATTTGATAGCATAAACTAGTAGCAATTATTAGTATCAACTTGTTAGCTATATTATTGGAATCTTGTATTCATATTATTTTGATCATAAAACTTGTGTGAAAACTAGTAATGTATATAAGTTTTAATATATATTCAGTAAATCAACAAGGTTGAACTTGATTTGACAATTTTTATATATATTAAATTGAGCATAGAAATTTTAAATGCATGTAAGGATTGTGTGATGTGCAGTTAATAATGAAATTAAACTAGATGTCAATTTGATTTAATTGATACTTATGAGAACTTACAGTAAATAAAGAGAGAAGAATGTAGTTATAATTGACTATATTACCTAGTTTATTAAAAATACAAGTATATTAATATAATATGATGGTTCATGAATGTATTTGTGAATAAAAAAGTTATAATGGTTGTTCAAATCTTAGGAAGTTATTGATTATAAATACAAATGACTATTGGTGTTTATATAAACAATTTATATTTTTTTTATTACTTATATATGTTACATGTTATGAATATATTTAGTATGTACAAGTTCTCATATATATGAAAAATATCGATATGAGTACTTAGGTACTCATATGCATATATATAGCATATAGAGGTGTGACTATATTTATTTATATATTGACTGTTAAAAATAAGTCATTGGATCTCGAGGGTTAGGAAACAATAAATAAATGAATACAGTCTCCTAAAACATAACAAGATATATAAATGAAAGATTATGTTTATGTGAGATATAACTTGGTTTATGAGTTATTTGATTCTCTAAAATTATCACGACTGGTTATTTGTAATTGAGAAATTATACATATGAACAATGGACTATGATATTATTGTTCATCATAGAATATACTATAATTGAATATATTTGCATAAATTTGAAAGATGTAGTCTAATTATATATTATACCCAGTTGGTATAAACTATACTTGTTATGCTTATTATTTATATGATAAATAATATAGTGGAGATTCATTCATACGTTTGATGGACTAAATGTATGCATTTTGATTATTCATGTGTTTAGCATGTTTTATGCCTACAAGTAGGAAGTAATATTTATGAATCTATTATTTATATTTATATTAACCAAATATCACATTATTGGTACTAACTAAGCAGTGAGATGGTCTTCACTAGCTTACTAACATCACCAATGTCAGATAAAGGTAATTCGATCAAGTGGTGTGTATGTATTTGACTAATCCTAGAGATCAATAACTATTAAAAACTTTGGCCAAAGTAATTTTTCATTTCATATGTATGATTTATATATTTGTGCAATATCATGTTATAACATATTTTATTTATGGGACACATCATGTTTTTATAAATATTACAACACACAAGTGTTAGCTTATCTCTTTGGATTCCCATAATGTCACTATCTACTCATCCATGAATGGAGGCTCATTACCTAATAGGATATTGTGTAGGAAATTGATGGTCCATGGTTGGTCTGTAAAATTACTTGGATGATCCTCTCCCTCCCCACAGTAGTACTTATTTAGAGACTACACTTCAGATTACCATAGATACTAGAGTTTGGGAACTCATGCTTAGAGCCTTGTATCTTATAAATTGTATTGAATTTATTGTTATTGAGACATTATTTATGATCAAATGTAATTATTTACTCATTGTACATTGACAAAAATGGTTGTATGTTTGTAGCAGCCATGGTTGGAAAACTTGTAATTACTTTCCTTATTCAGTTATGTTTCGTTTCATATGATGCTAGTGATCAGTAATAGGTAGATGTTACATGCTTATTTTACAATTAACATACTTAGAATGTTATACTTGGATCACTAATTAGATTCTCTTGGTAAAATATAATGAAATATTACATTTATTAAATTAAAAAAATAACATGTTATTTTAAGTCAATCCCAATGGGGATGTTACACTATGTATGGATAAAATCTAAAAATTGTAATATGGACCAATGTGGAGGATATGTGCCCACTATAAAATTGAGATGTTGAATAGGTATGGAGATCATGCTTCAAAATCATTCCCCCACTAAATTTGGATAATTTGAAATTGTATTTGATTATGTATAATATGTTTATAAGCATTCCCCTAATAAGATTCTTCCACCCCTTTGTGAGAAGGTGATATAGTGCTTGTTAGTCATATCCTTGTAAAAATCAAATCGATGATTTATTTCTTTCTTGATATCATTATGAAATTACACTAGGATAGGTCACTCCTAAGAGAGGGACTTATACTAGAAGTCATCTTCTATGAAGGCTGATGGATAATGTGTTCCTCATAAGGATCAGCATGGGATGTCTCGATCTTCTTATATGAGTCTCTAGAATAAGTAAGTGGAATATTTCTATATATGTCTTATCGATATCAAATGATTTCAGAATTAGATAAATATATGAGCTTTTGCTCGAGAGTAAAACACTCATTATCTCAATGACAATTAATACCATGATAAATGTAGAAGTGTTGTCCATTTAAATTTATGAGGTGGGTAATGTGAATTAGGAAGGAGTTTGATCATATATTTATCCAAAAAAGCTCTTAATATTTCATGTGGTCTATCTTGATACCAATCAAACTAAAGATTCTATCATTTTATAGTGGTAAATGGTCTAACTATGGGAGATTTTATGTAAGCATGTTCATTTTTATTTATTCAATACCTTTATTGTTTGTTTTGTGATATATGGAGCTAGTTCTATAGAAGGATTTTGAAGTGGGTCAATATATTTTGTAACCTCTTTATTTACCTTGGAAATATGATTTTTACCATGTTTAGGTTTGAATGAACAAATAAGCAACTTGGTTTGTGTATTCATCAGAGCGTACACATATTTGTGCACATCCCAATATAAAATCTTGGATGAAGTAAAGATATTATGTAATGCTCTTTATCTTAGTGGAAAAAGAATACCTCTACTAAATACAAATTATATTTCCAAATCTGAGGGTGTATAATTTAAGGAATATAAAACATTCTTAAATCTAATAACATAATCTTGTATAAGCTCATTTTCTATTTGTGTCAATGTTTACAAATGTTACACTGGTAATTTAAGTAAGGTATAAAAATTAATATGTGATATAAATATATCTTCAATTTGTTTTAAAGGATATGATGAACCATTTTTCAAAGTATAAAACCAATCCAGAGGCCCTTGGGTTAAAATATGATAAAAATCCTTTAAGATCAAACTTATTTTTTAGGCCTAATGTTCAAAAGAGTGTGTATATTTTTATAAATGAATAGAAATATCCCCTTAACCATTAGATGAAAAGTTAGGCATAACTAAATTTGAAGGATAAATATATTCAAACACATCCCTACAAAGAGGTTACTTTGTTAATGTATTATCTTCAAGAATAGCTTTATGAGAAGAAACATGTAATTTAAGATTATTAACTTGTTAAAAATCTCCAATGGTAGTCATAATAGATAACATGTCATAAGAATAATTTGAGGATTTTTATATTGGCTGTAAGCTACCATTCATATATAACATAGGAATGATGGACTCTTTATCATTATCTAAAATAGGCTCATCACATGATTTTTCAATATTCAATAACCGAACACCCATGTCTAAAGATGTAGGTATATCTTGTGGAATAACACAAAGTTTAATATTATTATCATTTCAAGGTGATACATTGCTTGAAATTTTTTGACATTATAGAGGATTAGGAGGGATAATTTGGATTACCTTTTTATGCACACTCTCATTTTGAGAATAAAATGCAGAGGAAAGGGAAGAAACATTTGCTATGTCATCTACTACATCAAGAGATATAAGGATGTCACTTTTTATTTGAATTTTAGTATTGAATATTATAAAAAGAGGAGTAATTACTGTAATATCACTTTCTAATTTAGGTTCATCATTGTTATGTGAGAAAATAATATTGACATAAATATCATTTGCATCCTTGATATGTGTCTTAGGAACTTATTTCATTATAAAACCTTTTGAAAACATGGTTTTTTATTATTGAATTTATGTGGTTTTACTTTTGCAAAAGACACATCAAATATATTTTGGAATTTTTTGTATCCATAAATAATGCAAGTTATGTAGTTGTTTCCTTGAGATTTTTGGATGCACTCTTATTTTTTTCTTTAATCAAAACAATTGGAGATATGGGACATGTAATTTATTCCTCACTAATTAGAGGGGAAGAATAAAGTTGACTATTTTCATTTGAATCATGCAAAGAAATAATGGAATTTTCAAAACTAGCATTATTTTGGGAAAGAGAGATACACTTTATTTTCTCAATATTTTTCATTATGAGATATAGTGGAGGAACATTCAAATTATTTGACATTTTCAACATTGAAAAGGGGAGACTCACACTCACTTATTAAAAATAACTAAAGAGGATATGGATGCAATAGGTTTATTTTCAACATTTTGAATGGTATCATAAAATAGAGGAATGGATAGGTGTCATAGCCAAGAGGTATTTTTTTGCATTCATAAATAAGAGTGGAAACATCATGATCATCACTTTGCTTAGTTATATCTACATTTACATCATTATTTCTTTCATTTTAATAGTTTTAAGCAAAAGTTTCTTTATCTAGTTTTTGGTGCTCTTATAGGTATTCATATGCAATACATTAATCATCAGGTGGATTAAATAAATGATCATAATTTATCTTATGTGCATAAAATTTTGTTAAGAACTCCATAAAGGTTAAAAAATACTTTAATATGACTACCAAACACACAACTAGGAGGACCAAAATAAGAATGTAACTAAGCATTCCTAAGCTATGCCCATATAAGTGGGAGAAATAAGATCTAAAAATAAACTATAAAATTTTGAGATAAACTTTCAAAGAAGGAAAAAACCCTAATATGAAAACTAAGGTTTTGGTTCAAGAAACAGAGGATGGGTTAACTAAATGTTTTAATAACTTTGGATTCATAAGATAAACTTATAAGTATTAAAGTGGATTGAATGTTAATTAAGTATTATTCAAATTTTAATATTATAATACAATGTTTGATAATATATCTCATTTAATAATATGTAATAAATACAATAATTATAAAGTAATTAAGGGATAAAGAGAGCATATCTTATTTATTATCCTATTCTAGACTATGGAAATGATCAAGAATAATCATAGGACTATCTTATAGGTCTGGACTTTATTCATTATGTATTCTAATTATTTTGACTTCCAAATAATTGTATCGATCTAGGATAGTAACATTGATGATTATGTTCACCTCTGACACAAGTGTCTAGCACGAGATATACATATGAATGACTTTAAATTTAGACCAGACATGCATTTCCACATGTGTAATTGTTTTATGCCACAATTTATGTCTACCTATTTTCTAGATCTAGATAATAAGCAACCCTAGTTCCTTTTCATTTTACCTCTTAGAACTTAGTAAAAATGGGTTAGTAACATCAGTAAATCTAACTTGAACAACCCTATTTTATTGCTAAGTGTTGCCTACATAGATAATAATCCTAATAGGGCCTCAGACACATGTAATTCTCCCTCCTATATGTGTATGTGTAATTATAATAGTGTGACTATATGTTCTTTCTCTTAGTAACCCTTGGTATAAGTGATGTAATAGTATATTTGACCTTTTGAATGTTTCAAATATTTGATTTGGTGTTTTAGTAAAATTTGATAGCTATAAATAAATAGTACTTTCTAATTAGAGATTTTCCTTATCAAATTTGTAGGTGTGTTAATTAGACTATATCCTTTGAATATATAGGAACCTTTTGACTTGAATTAGAACCTAATGACATGAAAAAAGTTGACCATAAGATGGGAAAAGAGATCTAACAAAATTTTCACAAAGTAAAAGATGTAGAAAAGGATAAAAAGATAATTCTAGATAATTGCATCAAAGTTGGACACTAATATCAATGCTAGTGTCCAGGATGGATGCAAGTGTCCAAGGGCTAAAAACATATAGAAAATAGGCACAATAGGCAAGGATCCCTAGCATACATTGGATGAAGATAAATATACATAGAACATAGGCCCAAAGGGTAGGTAAATAAAGTATATACCACATTCCTAGGTGTCCAATTCTTAATGAAAAGGTATATACATATAAGAAGACTAGAAATATGTGTACTTGTACCAAAAAGGGTGTCTACACTTTTTTAGTATTATTGAATATTTGTACA
This sequence comes from Torreya grandis, assembly GCA_037957365.1. NCBI lineage: Eukaryota > Viridiplantae > Streptophyta > Pinopsida > Cupressales > Taxaceae > Torreya > Torreya grandis. The sequence continues at coordinate 756,150 of JARHVA010004326.1, read as the reverse complement.
CATTTATATTTAAATTATTTGACATTTGAATAGAATTTACATTTCTACATATGAAACTTATATATTTAATTATGTGATTGGTATTATATTAAGTAAGATTACTATTTATGCACACTTACAAACTATAGCTTACCATAAGTGAAACATTATCCACCACACAACTAGTCTTGAGAAACATTTTTTAAATCATTGGTATCAAAACAAGAGCTCTCATATTCCTATAAACATGTGATCATAATTCAATAATGAAGGATTACTATTTGGTTTGATTTTAGAGTAACATAAAAAAAATTGTATCAAGAATATGATGGTCGATGCTCCGAGAAACACTAAAGCATACTCAAATGTTTATAAGATCATTAAGAATGACCTCAAGGAACAACACAATGAAATTTTTAGTTGATTTCATGAAATAATGATGTAAATTATCCCATAATTAACTACTTATTTTTTTCATTATTTTCACCCATTATTTCAACAACACACCCCTTTCGAAGTACAAGTCAATCTTAACATCCCAAAGTTTAAAGAAAAAATCAACACCACAAAACTAGATGGCTGGGTTAGATAACTTGAGGTGTAATTTTCAATATATCATTTCACTCATGCTGATAATATCATCTTCAGTGTGTTGAAGATGTCCATTTTGGTATCTCATTGGTGGGAAACTCTCGGTGCTCAATGTGTACAAGACTACATTCCAATCAAGTCTTGGAATAATTTTATTGATGCACTAAAGGATGAGTACTACCCCCTCATTATATTAAAATATGACTACATAAATCTAGTAGTTTCACCATCCTAAGGAGTATTTGGTTAAGTACTACACTAATGAGTTCCATGACTAAAAGGCATAGATGCACAAGGATTTGATAGAATAATGCAAGGTGTTGAGGTAAATTAATAGACTCTCACATTTAATTCACATAAATATAGAGGTCTTGAATTTTGAAACATTAGGGCAAGAATACCATAATTCCACCAAGATTTAAGCTAAGGAAAAGATGAATAAAAAATATCTCCATCTAGCATCATGTGCAAACCTCCTGCCACACAAAACTCACCATTGGCCTTTGCCATGCATAAGAAAAACATGTCATGTAAGGGTGAGCATTAATATATCTAAATTTTTATGTAGGCATATATATATTTTGCACTATTTTATGTATGTTGTATATATTTATTTATATGGGTGATTTTTCTAAATTAAATATTATTGAATTTATTATGATGATTTTTATTAGAATTCATCGATATATCAAATAATTATATAAAAAATAATACATAAATATATATAATGAAAAGGGGTGGGCTGGTATTCACAATGTGATATTTATATTAGTTAATAAATATGGCTTATATAATAAAATTATTTTCCAAGCATAGCCACTCAAAGTATCAAATTATAAGTGAGAAAGTTAAGTACATGTTAAAACATCATATGGTGGTCAATGTAGATCATACTTGGGGTTTTGAGCAACATAATAAGAGTTTTAAACTAAAAAATAACCTATTACTATACATCCATCCCAAGTGGTCTCAAAATTAGCCAAAGATACTATGATTCCCCAACTAGGAGGTGGCAGCACATAATATCCCACTAACTCACCACTCTACATAGGCAAAGTCCATCGAGATGAACCAGAAAAATAATTTTTGCATGATAAAAAAACTCCATCCCCTTACTAATAAGGGTATAAGGAGAAGATACTTGAGATTAATTTCATTGACATATAGGTGTCAGTGGAGTGTCATGTAAAATTTGGTCGAGAGGAACATGATTCATGGTGTAAGGAACACCCCCTAATGATTGAGGAGTTATTTAATATGTTAAAATTTGAAATCCACCTCATTTACTTATGCTTGGATCTAAATAAAATATAATTTTACATGCACTTGATATTATGGATCCTAGTGTGCTAGTGTGCTTAAGACACTCCCCAAGAGGAAAACCCTGATAAACTAGACACTAGAGAAAATGAGTTAATTTGGGCTCAAGCTTGGCATTCCAAATCATGTTAGGTTTTAAAACCCATATTCTAGGTGATAAATTCATATTTCATTTCTTATTGAGTTTATCCAAATCCAAATAAAATATAATCATGATCTGATAGAGGAATCCTGGAGAGTAATTTCAAAAATCAATAATGCCATTCCACCTCCAATATTTCCAATAGGAAAGTGGGGGTTGTATACCCATCTTATGAATCATGACATTTGACATCAATTAATGGATAAACAAAATAAAAGTCAAGTATATATTTATCAATAATGTTTGGTTTTTAAAAAAATCTACTAAATCCAATAACGAGAGGAAACCAAATCCTAAACAATGCAAATTCCTTTTTATAAAAATTTGAAGAGATTTTATGCATGGAATATCAACTAAAGTGAGGTTATAATTGGTCATTATAGGGGACCACCAAATATAGTGGTCCTTAAAAGAAAAAAAAGTTTGAAAACAATCACCAACCCATTTTATAAAAGGTTTCAATGTTTTGAAATATTTCCAAATGATCTTAGCCACAAAGGACCCTTCTATCTTGATAGGGAAAAAAGTAATCAAGAGTGTAAAATTTAATGTTTTTCCAATAATTATTTCCATAAACAACACTTGTAAAAATATAATGTCTTAGGAGGATGTTCCAAGCATCATTCCACTAGATTGAAATTACAATCCACTTAACATAAATCAATGTTATGTCTATAAATATCAATAATGCCCATTACTCCTTTGCCACAAGGAAGGTAAAAATTTCCCAAACTACTATGTGGAAATGTTAAGTTAGCTTAGCATTGTCCTAGATAAATTATCTAGACACCTTTTCTAATTTATTTATATGAATCTTTTGAAGGATACCAACAAGAATAATAATATACATAAGTGGTTTCAATAACTTTAGTGCAGACCTAAAATTTGCCTACGAGAGAAAGAGGCTTTGTAATTTAGTAAGTAAATTTTTCCACCCTTAAAATTACATACCATCAAAGTACAGAGGGGGAGTTTTCAAAGTTAAAGGGAATACCTAGATAAATGAATGTATCTAATTTTTGGATCCAGTTCCATTGATAATTTTGAAGCCACCCAAGCAAAGGCATCATGTTTAGTTTGTAACACTAGGTTTTATCCTATTGCAGCCTTCACCCAAAGGCTTTACAAAAAATGTCAAAGTAGAGAAGTACCTATTTGAAAGAGGCTTATTTTTATGCAAGCATGAGTAAATATTCATCTACAAAATGTCTATTGATGTGATAAGAGGAGAAATTAAGAGGATTTATTCCCTTTATAAGACTACAATTTACTCTATGAATAAGCAGATAACCAAATGCTTCAATAGTTAAGACATAAAAACATGGTGCAAGAGGGAAAAATTGTTTGATAGAGTGAAAAATCCCAAAGCTATCATACTTGTGCCCCTTTTTGGTGATATAATCCAAAGCTTTATAAAATATATTTTGAACTATGAAAATAAAGAAGATAACAAAGCCCAAAACTTTAAGCATGATGAGAATAAAGGACCACTCAAATCGATCATAATATTTTTTGAAATCAAGCTTGATAAATTTATTATCATTATTGAGAGACACAATCCCACTCCATTCCTTCCTAAACTATAGTAATATTATCTAGAATGTACCTAATTTTAATAAACTATGTTTTTTATGGATTGATGATTGCAAGGATAATATGGTAAAGCTAGAGTGATAAGGCTTTAGCAATTTTTTTGTAAGAAAAATTTAGTAGGAGGATTGACCACCAATTGTTAATGAGCTTAAGATAATTACACTTAGGAATAAACTTAATATTTCCTCTATTGGTGATGGCACATAAAGATCTATTATGTAGGACTTCTTTGTAAACCTAAAGGAAATCACCATCCATAAATTGCCAAATAGTTTTGTAAATTCACATGGAAATCCATCTACCCTTGATGATTTATCATTAGTAATGAATTACAAAAACAAAGATTGCATCAAGATAAATAGGGGCATCACATAGTTTTTAAGATGAAGGGCTTAACTTTCAAGGAACCACATATAAACACTCATGCAATACCCTCTAGTATTCTTTAAAGATAGCACCATCAACACACTTTTGAATTTATGCAATCTATGCAATTACTTTCCATAGTGGTAGAGGAAGTAAATGTTGTTTTTTCTCATGTCATTCTACCACTCTACATAGCTAACAACATATCACATACATGGATCCAAGTTCCATACTTTGGAGATGAGTCAAATATTTCCCTCATGGTTAAGAAGTGATGTATCCAAAAAAAAATATGAAGGAATTTATGAAGACCATATCCTATTCCAGTATACAAGTGATGAGATTGTGGTAGGAAAAGAAATATTCTAGGTGAACCATGATATATTTCCCATCAAAATAAAATAATGAAAACACATGTTTCTAGAAAGTGTATGAAATGAGATAGGATTGACTTATAACTTATCCTATCTGAGAGATCTAGATTCAAAGAAGGTAAATCAAATATATCCCATTAATACTTAATGTATCGATATATGACTAAATGGATCTTCTAAATGTAGCAAGTGGAGCACTTATCATATAACATTAATGGAGAGGGTTTAAAATCCTTTAGGTAATCAATATAATTAAATAACCCTAACTAGGTATTATAATATTAGAATTAATCTAATATAGTATTATAAATCTAGAAACACAAACAAGGGGGAAGGTTAAAAATAAACTAAAAGGGATAAGGAACCATGGTAGGAAAATTAAGGCCTAGGTTACCTAAGGTAGGAAATGACGAGTTTGAAAAACCTTATAGCCACACTAAATATAAATGTAGAGTAAATTTAAATAAGGAGTTATACATTCATTTAAGCTAGTAATTATGCAACTTCTATTTATCAAATGAAATAGCTAGGGTTATAATACACTTACCTTGAACAAAAACTCTCAAGCCTCAATCTCTCCCTTGGCCAGTTGTGTTTTGAAATAAATTGTTGTGGTTTTAAGGATCACAAAAGTTTATTCAATATCTAGGATAAAATTACTCCTCCTATTACATCTAATATTCCACAAGGCAAGATTTTTCCCCTAAAAACAAGATCTAGACAATGGCTTCTCCAAATCTAAATTTAAGCAAAATTACAAGTAATGATAATGCGAAAATGAATATTCCTATGTATTGAATTGAAATGGGGACTTGTATTTATAGTGGTGAGTGATTTTAGTTCCTAAAGTTTTAGCTGACATCATTGGTTAGCCTTGATTTAGTTAAAAATATGATGGTTTACCCTCAAATTAGGCCAATCAATGTTGATTTAGTTGTGAATCATCTATTGTAACTTTCAGATTACATCAACCTGGATTAACATAGTTTGAAATTTGTTGGAATGAATAACTAATACATCAGGTTGGGTAGATATAGTCATAAAATATAGTTCTTTTTATAAATAGGGGTTATAATGAGGAATGTTTCTTAGGATATTAAGTTTGGGTGATGTGTAGCTATATAGGCATGATAGGTAAACAACAATGTCTCTCACAATGCACCATTGGTCTTCCCATCCCTTTCTCATTGCACCTTTTAAGGCATGCACTCAAGGAGATTGAAACTTTATAGGTTGTTACAAGAGATAAAACATTTTTAAATTATAAAGTTTCAAAAAAATTGTGTATAAATATACCCCACTCAAATCTCATCACATGTCACCAAAGTGTAACAAGGGATGGTGCTTTGAAAAAGAAAATAGAAAACACATTAACTGAGCTAACTAAAAATTTTTGAAATAAATGATGAAAGTGAAATAACTAAAATTACCATATGCATACCTTAAATTACCTTTATTATTGAATGGTCACATTTTATATTTATAGTCTTGATCATGGAGCGTGAAAAATTTGCATTGTACAAACCCTAGGGATACAAGGCTAGAGAAATGTTGGTGTAAGTTTTTGACTCTTTGGTTTTGTGACTCAACCAATAGGAAGTAACACATATTCACCAATATTTGGATAAATCACCATAGATATGGTGATTATCCTCTATATTTGAGATAGGAAGTTCCCTCTAAGATATAAATATTTTGAGATTTTTATGTACTTTTTACTCAAAAGAACAAAAGGAAACAAAACATAAAATAAAATGAGAAAATAGGAGAAACATAGAGTTGAATAAAAGTAGAGAAGCACTAGGATATCTCAAGAATAAATAATAGAAATGAAATCCTTCCTCTCATACAAAATTGAATATAGGAGCAACAGGGGTTTTAGAGACAAAAGGGGATCTATAGAAGCACAAAATCTCCTCATAAACTAGATTACACACACTTGATAAAAATTTTACTTGAGTTAAAACACACCTAAAACTCATGGACATAAAGAAATATTTTACAAGGAGTCTTCAACACAAAGTTTGGAAACATCATAGGTTTCACATAATCAAGAAAATTTATAATTTTAGTGGAATCCTAATCTACAAATAAAAACAAGAAATTCACAAACAAAGGACATTAAACCCTATAAAACCTAAGAGTAATCTCACCCAATTTCTTATATTTCATTTATTCAATCTATAAATTACATATCCCACATAAAATTGTGGTTGACTCTCTCCAAGAGCTTGAAAGAAAGAAGAACCTCTCCAAATCTGGATTTTCCCTTTTTGTACAATATTTCCTCCACCAAGTAAGATGAAAATCTATTCATTTTCCCATACTTTTTATTTTATTATTTGGGAAAATTTACAATATTAAATTCACTTTTAAATTTACATTTACACAATAATATTAATTCTCAAAATTATTAATTCGCTAAATAACTTTAAATGCATAGTCATTTAACAATTTTAATTAACATTAATTAATTATAAAATAAGTAATAATGAAATTAACTTGGTAAATTTATCATCAAGCTCATAATATCAAATATATAATTTACAACATGTGGGTAAGTTTAAAATAATTATTTATCCATTGGGCTATGGGATCCCATAAAATATCACAAAAAATAAGATAATAGGAAAAATGATGAGAAAATGATAAAAAATAGAGTAGAAAAATTTGGAAGGCCACTATAATAGTTGGCTTTGACTATGGGACTACATTCCTTATAAAAATGCAAGAGAACTATAGAAAACACTGGTGACGTGTGCCTCACCAACCTCCTCAAACTACTATAGCAAAATGCTAGAGAACTATAGAAAACACTTAATCCCATGCCATTATCTAGCCAAATTGCTACCAATTTTCATATCAAAATTATATGGGAATGAAAATAATCTATTGAATCAGATCCATGTGTGAAAATTATACCTATCTACATGGAAAAACAACCTATTTCCAAGATAATTCACATGATTTTCATATATTCAGTGCATACCTCTATATATTTTTACCACACTGTGTTAAATTTGTATGGCCTAGCTGATGTTATAATGATTTTTCTTATTTACTTATCTTACTTCAAGTCACATTGAAATATCACTTTTTTTTCACTATGATTTACCCTTGTCTAGATTTCTAGCTTGTTAAATATATTGAGGCACATGATGATGCTTTAAACCTCAAAGAAGCCCAGTATTCTCTATATGAAGTCATATTTTTAGTTTTTTTATGATTCTTTGAAATGTACATAGGGATATAGACTTCATAAATTAAATTATTTCCAAATTTTTTATGTTTCTTATAGAATTTTTTGCAACCAAAGTTTGTGATTGGCCTCTCCAACACATAGAAGACACAAACTACCAAGTATCATCATCTATATTGAGACCATTAATTAATACACATAGTTAAACTTTATCATGTAATTAGTATTTGAATTGATATGTGATAAATAAACACCTCATTTGATATGATCCAATATCAATATAACCATCACCAATAGAGATACCACTAAAATTATTATTAAAATTCTTAATGACCTTGTTAATGATGTGAGATCCCATAGCTTGAGTGTGCCATCTTTACAAGTAGAGACAATATTCAAGGAATCAATATACTTCACATAACTTAAATCCCTCTTGTATAAAATTAAACTTTTTTTAATTCATCAAAATGTTTTAGCATTCAACCTCTTCTATCTTTATTCATGATTTCACTTTGTAGTACTTCATTATCTTCTAATGTCGATTGACTCGTTTATTTTTCACTTAGAGATTTCATTTCCTTACCTTTGGTGCACTTCAAAATTAACATGCCAATTTTTTGACAAAATGACCCAAATAAATTCATCTCACCTGACCATCAACCTAACATGGGCTTGGAGGATGTTTGCAAAGGTTGAAACTAGTTTTTACACCCATAAACTACATTTTTCACCTTGTATGATAACTCAATCCAACAAATCTACTTTTTGCACAACCTAGCATTGGCTAGGAAAATTCTTACAATGTTCATTGGTTTGAATTACACATGTTAACCATTTTTGGCCTTAACCAATAACTGATCCCATTTAATGACCCATGAACTATTTTGAAAAATGTCTCATTGAAATTTTCATTCTCCAAGATGAATAGTAGTGAATGTAGATTGAATTATTTGACAAAAGGAATACATTCTCCTAGGATGCCTTTTTTATTCCCTATGTTTTTTCTCCAAATACAACCAAGTCATGGATCCTTTCATAATCAATCCATGTGAACCACTAACCCTACACCTTGAATTTACTTACATTTGATAAAAATACACAATAGGAATGTGCATGCTCAAAGGAAAGCTTGTATTCCCTTTGTTTCTTTCAATTATTTCCTCTTTTATTTTAGACACCATTTTTTTACCTTCATATTCTTTCAATTGACCAATAGAATATTCATCAATGGCATCCACATATAGAGAACCTCATAACCTTAAATATCTTATTCTATTAGAGTGTCTCAGGAGATCAAAGTCAACAACTTCTTTAACAAAGCTAATATACTTAAGAATAAATCCTTCATAATTGTCCATAATAAACACTCACCTAAATAGAGCTTGATGTTGTCGAGATTCTTCTTAGTATCAAAGAGATAAAATAGTTCTCTTTTTGGAATAAGAGCACAATATTGAACTCAAGTTGTCCCTCTACAGATAAATGTTTCACTACCAAATGTTCTTCCCAAATTCATTTTATCATGAGTAACTAGGAATGTACCATACATTATCACCCAAAAAACACTAATCAGAACCCCTTCAACTACAACCTTTCATATAAATTGCCATAATTTTAGTGACATCTTTAGATCTAAATTCAATCACCCACATGAAAGCTTACTATGGAAAAAAAATTTATGAACATATTTTAGTATGTATCTGTATAATCTAGCACATTAAGATAACTTCAGAAGCATCACATAATTTACCACAAAATGGTAAATTAATTAAAGATAAGAGACAATCAAAATCAATCATTACACTTAAAATCATATACCATACACTTAAATTTATTTTTAGGACTGCAAATATATAGGTGAATATGATTACTATGTAGGCCACATTCCCATAAATATTTTTCAATGTCCATAGCTAAATATGTTGCATTGTTGAGAAGATCTATAGATAGAATAAGGCTGGAAAAATTTCCACACAAAACACTATCACATTTACTATTCCCACTTTATTCTTAGGATTTCCTTTTGTACCTATCACTCAAGGTTACTTTTATCTTTCAACAAGATGAAACTCTTCTTTCATTGAGGTTATTTAAAGGACTACATTATGGTCATTTTTATATAAAAAAAGTGTAGCTCCAAACCAAAACTAGTTTTTTGTAGCTTGTGGTGTGACTGTTAAACTAAGTTTCTCCTTTGCAAGATTTTCTACCTACATCTAGCAAGAATTCAAATTTTTAACAAGTTGTGGCTTCTCTTCATTTGTTTCAAAAAATCATCCTTTTATGCATTAAGTTCATGTATAAACCATTCCTTGTCAATAATACCACTTTCCATCACAAATGTTGATTATTATAAACTTGTACTTCTACTTTTTATTAGCTAATCTAGGGCATCAGCAAATGACTTGTCTAAGATCATATTCATGTTTCTTCCATTATATTTTTATGCACATCTAAATCTAAAGACTCCACCACTTGTGTTTTAGAAGATAACTCATCACTGGTGGAGATTTTATCCTCCTTATTAGGTCTCAAGTGTTGAAAAGTGCCTTTAGGCAACTTGGAACTTATGTCTTTATAATCATGTGCAATACTTGTAAGCTCATAATTGATGCCCTTGGATGATAAAATTTCATGTGCTTACTCATGAAATGTATTGTAATTACATGACATGTTTTCAATATCAGTCACATTGATAATAGGCCCAAGAAACTACCCATTGATTGCAATCATCAAAAGTACAAATCCAAACTTGATCACCAAACTCTTGAAATAACCCATTATAAAACAAAATTAAAAAACTGTTAGCAAGAACACAACCAATAAAACATCATGACACTCAATTATGAATTGTGAAGAATACATGCACACCAAAATTATAGCTCCAAATCAACTTTATATGAAAAAATATTGATGTAATTTATTCAAAATAGTAGGGTCACCAATAAAGAGCATAACCATGAAAACACCTTGTGGGCTCAAAATAAAAACTAGGGAGAAAGAACCAAATTGCAAGAATTACATCTTATTGAAAACACACACACACATAATTAAAAATGGAAGAAAATATGTGAAAAGGGAAATTATTTACAAAGAAATAGAAAAAATAACAAGACTAAATAAATCCATTTACAAGTTGGTCAAATTATGAGCCTTTATGGAATAAAATTTAGTGTAATGAGGAAAATTATTGAAAAAGTGTGAGTAAATACAACATCATGTTATTAATTACATCCATGGGAAAGACATGAAGAATGGTTGAAAATATAAACACTAATTCAAACACTTGACCATGTGCAACTGAGATATCAAGACTAACATTTTTCTCATAAATGAAAGGATTATGTTTTGATTTGAAACTTGAAACATAAATAACATGAGACATACATCCAACATATTCACCCTTAGGATTCTCTTGTTATTATTCAACCATGAATGGCTTAACCAAATCTTCCATAGGTGCCTCTAAATGTGAGTTTGGGACTAAAACCTCTCGGCACTCAAAATGGTTGGAAACTTATTATTGTTTTCTTCTTTTATATTTTTAAAAATATGTTATGTGTTTATGTTCAACATCATTACATACCTTTTTTTGCCCATATGAATCCTACTACTTTCATGACTCATCTCATGCTCTTGAAAGGATGTTGAATTTTCCTTTTCAATGCATTATTTTACTTGACCTTAATTTTGAATTGGGAAAATTTATTTCCTTTTGACTTTTATGGCTCCAAGAACTCTTTCAAAAACTACACTCTTTCTATCATCAACATCTCAAAAATCAGATTTTCTTTGAAAGATAATATGAAGAGAAAAACATTTTTTATTATATCATCACTTAAACACATCCAATCATCCATTAATTTAGGATATTTTTAAATACTTATCCCTTTTTTTCTTATTCCCTTTTCCACCTAATTTTTCCAATATATGCATTTTCTTATTTCAATCAAAATCTATTCATGCCTGCAACTAAAATTAAACCATGGGAAGCAATAAAAAAGTTTAAAAATTTATAAGGATGAGATGCATTCCATCATTTCTAGGTATCTTTTCAATGGAGTCACAAACCTTATTTTTGAAGGGAAATATTCCCTTAAAATTATAGGAATCAAAGGAACATTTGTTATACCTAGTGGAGTCACCAAAAATTGTTAGTGTAAATTTTTGTCATTTTAGTTTTGTGACTCACTCAACAGGAAGCAACACAAATTTTCCAATAGTTTGTATAAATCACCATAAATATGGTGATTCTCCTATGTGTTTGAGAGAGATAATTCCCTCACAGGATATGAATATTTTGTGGTTTTGTGTCTATTTTACCTAAAATCACAAAAAGAAACATAACAAAAAATAAAAGGAGAAAAGAGGCAAAAACCCATGACAAGATAAAAGTAGAGAACCATTGAGATAACTTGAGAGTAAATAACATAAATTAAATCCTTCCTCTCACACAAAAAATAATATAGGAGTGGCAAGGGTTTTGGAAACAAATGGGGATGCCTAAAAGTAGAAATTCTTATCACAAACCATATTACACACACTTGGTACAAACTTTCCTTGAGATTGTAGATGATATTTATGAACTACATAACACCTCAGTTTTGTATACATGGAAAACTCAAATCTTGGATATTCCTCTTAATTATAGATATTTTTCAATTTTTCAAGTCTCACATCTGCTCTCTCTTGTCCACCTTGGCCTATCTCTTAGTTTGAGAAATATTATTTTCATGACCTAGGCCTTCTATCTTATTGAGAATGTTTAAAACCTACTTATCTTATGCCTCTTCAAGTTTTGAGTTTGTACCTATTTTATTACTCCCTAGACAAACACTTACATCGATGCAGGTGTCTTATTCTGACACAAGTGTCTTATGCTATAAATTCATCAATTTTCAAATGAAATCTATCTTAATGGTTAGAATAAGTGCTATCATGTGAGATATTATCTTAAGGGATTGGTATAAATGTAATATCAACCCTCATTCATTCTTCACCTAGTATAGACCTAGAATTCATATAAAAGAGAATTCAATTTATTAAAGGATTTCCTATTTTCTCCTATTTCCATATTAGTCATAGGTACAACACATCTATAGGTCTGAAGTACTAAAATAGTAGCCTAAGAGCTATATTTTTCAAGTTATAATCTAGGTCACTATTACACTTAAATATCACACATTACATGATTCACACATAAACTAACATGTAGGGGATAACTACATAAGTTTGAGGCCCTCTTCATATTATTAGCTATATATTTAGTGCTCATTGATAGAGGATTATGTGGATAGCTCAACACTTCATGCACACTAACCCATTTTTCCCACAACCATTATGAATATGAATAACTAGGGTTTGATCATTTTACAAGGAGTGATAGTCCATGACTAGATTTAAATACCCTATATCAAAGGTGATGAACCCAAAAGCATCGAGGTGGTTACATCTTGTATCAATAGTTATTCCATATTGGACACCTACATCTAATCCAAACATTAGCATCAATGCAACTATCCTAGGTTGATACAAGTGTCTTCAGCTATAAAGGTAGTTAATTTATAATATAGTGACTATTCTAAAATATTCGTCTAGGCTACTTCCTACCTATTCTAGATCTAGATCTATATTAGCATCAAAAATAGCTAAGTATCATATTTGTATTATCATTACAATATCTATCATAGCTATACTTTCTATTTTTATCATATCTCAACATAATAAATTTAGAGTATGTTTTATTTCAGCACTAATTGGCCTACTCTGTGTCTGTGTGTGTGTGTGTGTGTGTGTGTGTGTGTGTGTGTGTGTGTGTGTGTGTGTGTGTGTGTGTGTGTGTGTGTGTGTGTGTGTGTGTGTGTTTTTTTTATCACCCTTTTGCTTATTCATTTATATATTATTAACCTTATCTACCCATAGTAGGATCCATATCCAATTTAGGGTTAAACATTTGGTAAAATTGATTAGTGTGAATCTAATAAAAACTTATTTAGGGATTTTAATCATCTTAGGGTTTCATCTTATTGTGATGGATTTTTATATCTAAAACTTTACCCTAGGGTTTTACCCTCCTCTAGATACAAGGGCTTTATGTGTATATGCTTTACAAGTTACTTCTTCCTTGTTTGGTGTATTTCAGCCTCCAAATAAGTCTAATTTAAAATTCCTCTTAGTAATTTTCTAATCAAGTTGGTATACTCAAAAACCCCTCTTTGTTCACCAAAATTTAGTATAGATTTTTATAATTTTTGTAATTCACTATTTTTATTAAATATTAGCATACAAGGTGAATGGTGTACTTATTTTATAATTAATTTCTAATTTTCATCACAAATAATATTTCATTCATAAAAACTCTCTTATATCTCTGAAATAAATTCCTATTTTATCAAAATTGGTGATTCTTTATTTAGTATTTTTTAGGGTTTTGCCTATGAATAATTTCACATTATTTGCCCTGTTTATGATTCATAATATATAAAATTTAAAATTCCTTAGAGATTTTTCATGATTATTTTTATATAGATAGAAAAATATTTTGGTTTACCAAAATATTATGTGGCTTCTCATTTCTTATTTTTTTAGAAAAATCTATCTCAATTTTTTAAAACAACTCAGCCAATAGTCTAAAAAAATTATATCCTTATTTTATCATGATTGATTGTCCCCTAGCATTTGTATATATTTCTTATCCTATTCTCGTATCAATTTTTAAAACATTTAAAATGGATATAAAGGATCCTCTTCCTTTTCCTAAACCTAAGGAGAGTGATAACTATCATCCCTCTAACGAGGTTTATGATATGATTCCTTCAGTGGGTAAGGTGGATGGTCTGTGTATGTATGTTCAATCTGAGGTACCTAGGGTTTGTGCATTTGAATCCCTAAGAGATAAAATCACTAGTATTATCAAGTTAATAAAAGAGATAAAAAATCATATTACAATCTAGCACATGCTAGTGTTAATTATGTGTTTGCATCCTCATCTACCAATGTTGTGCCAAACATAGTTTCACATACAAATTAAAAGCTACAACAGAATACATCTAAAATAAGTGATTAAAAATTTGACCAAAAGGCTACTAAGTTTCTAAGTGAAATTTTATGAGACATGATCTAAAACAAAGTGATCAAACTACCTCTTCTAAATCCAATAAGGAGATCCATATACTATTACGTATATTATAAAATGAATGGGCATAATATAGATTGTTGTTTGGTTTTGAAGAATAAAATACAAAGTCACAAATATAGTGGTGATCCTATAATTGATACATTAATTAATTAAAATCACTCACATTCTAAGTACTTCTCCTAAAGCACAACTAGAAAAAAAACAAGTATGGGTACCAAAGGATAAATTATAATAAAAAAACTTGCACATACAAAACTTAGAGAAATAAAATATCCAAAGGTCATAATTAAATCAAAAAATATTCAAGGATCCAAGCTAGATAAAATAATGTTACAAAAATATAAGGATGAAAAATCCAAATTAAAAAAATATCAAGATGATAAGGAACAATTACAAAAGGAATTCTTAATAAAAGAGCAATGGGCACATCAAGTGTTCAAAATAGGATTTCTAACAAAAAATGTCACAAAGTAAGATGCACTTGACAAAGCTAAAATTTTGAATGTGGGTACAAAGGGTGAAACTACAAGCCCTTCCTAATGTCAAAACTCTTCTACTCTAACTACTCATATAGAGGGTAAATAGTCTTTAGATGAAAAGTTTACCAAACCATGTTATGATTTACTTAATAATTTACTATATATTCTATTTATATTTACAAGACATAGTACATATCAAATGAATCCATTACCATTAGTTGTGAAACCAACCATAAATATAAGTAAAGAAAACCATATAACTTAGGGTGTCAATAATGTTTTTACATTTGATGTGTACATAGATATAAACAATGGCATACCAAAAAAGGAACCACTATAGTAAGGTAGAATTCCTTATTCATATATATAAACTCATAATGGTATATCAAAATTTCAAAGACCATCCTAACAATTTATATGATAACATTGATGATTATGATCCTAATTGATACTATAGATTTGTATGATCATGACAATATTGATTATGTAAAATATGACTATGATACACATAGTACAAATCCTTCATAGAAACATATCCTCGATGAGTACATTCAATATTGGTATAAAATTTTATTTATACATGTCTTCTTTACACAACATTTTAAAATATTTCAAAAATACCAAAAAAATAAAAAAATCCAAAAATATTTTTAGCATCTACGCATTATATTGGCTTATTGGAATCTATGTGTTAGTTTCATGTTGATGGATAGCATATCAATTACTTCCACATAAACATGTTTCACACTTCTATTTGAGTGTGATACAGGCATACACAAATATATGATCTATGTATTTTTTAATGTTGTGATTTCCCTCTACTCATATCACAAGGATGTTGGAGACATCCACCTCTATGATAATGATACATCAAGGTTATACCATTCTATGATCACTTTACATTATCATGTTTGAGCTAATATGTACTTACACATTCCTTTATCCATGCTTATATCTTCTATAGTGTATTTGAAATTTTTTTCTAACACATTTTGATCCATGGACTAATATGATATTTTTATGCCAATTACTTATATTTTCATTTATGCACTTCCTTGAGTGTCTTGCTTTTTTATTGTCTTATCTTTTGAAAATTTGAATTTGCTTCATTTTTTTTGCCCTTGTGCCTTTTTTTTCATCATTGACATTTGGATATGTCATTAATTATTATATGGACATTTGCATATGTCATTGTTGCTTTTATGGATAGTTGACGAAGTCATGTCCAATTGATTGTGTGGTGTTTGAAAAATGCCCCTTGATTGAGATCTCCTTGGACCATTATCTTTTGACTTAATTTTAAGTGCCCTTATGTGTGGGCTTGGTTACTTATTGATCTTGTATTGTTACTATCTATATGTTTCCATGATATTTATCATGCATCTTAGCCCTTAATGTGATCACGTTCTATGCAATTCAATGATACATTTACTTATACATGTCCTTATATATACTACATGGTTAATTCATTGTTATATGGTTTTATTATCCTTTTGAGGTGAGTTAACTACCAATTTCTATCTTACCTCACTTCAAAGGTGGGGTATATCAGTGCGGACATGTCACAGAGACATGGATTCCATGAATTCATAGTGTTCAAAATTAGTGGGGGAATGTCATATAGGAAGCATGGCTTCCACATGTTCACATATTAGATTCAGTGGGGGAAATGTTTTGGAAACATGTTCTCCACACTTAGTAATCATCATCTCCAAATTATAGTGGGGACATGTTTTGGAAACATGTCCTCCATATTAGCATCTATATCAGTTTTATATTTTAGATTATTATGCGGGCATGCTTTGTAAGAATGTCATCCACACTTACAAAGATTTGAATTGGATAAATTACATACTTATATGATTCAAATACACATTTGTGGTAAAATTATATACATTAGTACCATTTTTATGCATAGTTTTATAGTGAAACATATATAAGGTGCATATTTTATGTGATGTGTACCTAATATTTCAAAATCAAAATCAATTTTGAATTCCAAACACTTTTGGGGACTATCACCACCCACTCAGTTGGACTTTTATAGATTATATTGAGTTAATATATTACATTAGTTGGTTCAATTTTTGTTATGGTTGAGGTGATTAAATCACTCAATATTTCAAATTTTGCAGGTTGGACTTGGTTGTATCATCTAGACTCACTAGTTTGATAGTGTGAGTTTATTTGATGCACTTGCACTGACTAGGTTATAAGTATGATTGGGTTGCATGACATAGTTGAGCTAGTCTCAAATATCATGTGGTGATCCATGATTTATCAAAGGTTATGGGCTCTCTCTCTCTCTCCTCTCTCTCTCTCTCTCTCCTCTCTCTCTCTCTCTCATCTCTCTCTCCTCTCCTCTCTCTCTCTCTCTCTCTCTCTCTCTCTCTCTCTCTCTCTCTCTCTCTCTCTCTCTCTCTCTCTCTCTCTCTCTCTCCTTAGATAAATACACTTTCAAGATTTATATTTATCCTAATCTTGATTTCAATTATTCATAATGATACATATTTCAAATAAAATTACTAAAAGGCAAGATGGTTATATCAATACACATGTTTACTTCTAAACCTTGCTCTCTTTAAATTTTAATCATTTCATTACTTTCAATTTTACATTATATACATTTATGATATACTTTAGCAAGCTCTCAATTTTAATTCAATCACTAGAAAAACACTCAAGTTGGACTCAAGCAAAGGCAAGGTGTGATATACACACTTAGGTATGCATTCCTTTCATTTAAACTAGAAATTTCATTACTATATTAAAGGGGGGAAATGTAGATGATATTTAAGAATCATATATCACATTGGAGTGGGATGATTTGAGAGGTGAGCATGATGTGATCATAGTTGAGCAAGACTAGTTTAGAGTTGAGATAATGAGGCAGTAGAAACCCACCCCAATTTTAGCTATAGATTTAGGTTTTATTCTAATAGTTTAGTATATTTGATTATAGTGTGAGCATATAAATTTTAAAACACAAGTGGTTGTATACAATGATCAATATATGGGGATTGGATCTTGATCAAGGTCTCAACATTATAGTGGGACCTCCTCATCATGAAACACCAAGTTGAATTATGGGGATGTTGATAAATATGTAGATGCAAAATTTGGATGTATATTTCCAAGGTTAGATTATTTATTGGCTTCACATATGATGTAATTTCATTACCATGTTTAACAATTTTTTTATATATGGAATTTTAGTTTTATTGATTATATTGTGATTATGTGCAATGGATATTTCATATGTTTTACTTCTTTCATTTTACAATTGTAATCATGTGATTACATTATTACCTAGTACCTTTATATATTTTGTGTGTTTTTGTATACATTGTGTTAATGATATAATATTTAATTTTAAACACATGTATACCAAACTAACTAAGAAACATATAATGAGTTAACCATCTTGAAGGAAATAAAAAGTGTGACCCATAGTAATGATCACTCATAACTGAATTTTGATACTATATTTTTGGATATATATTCTTAGATATAGTCACACCTATACTATAACTACCTATGTTACATGTTATTTATATCATTGACACTCTTTTGAACTCTATGAATTATGCATTACATGTTCATATCTCTAATATAAAGCTTGGTATTTTTTATTTGGTACCCATGGTAGGTGATATGTAACGTTATATTGGACCATGGTATCCTTCATATTTTTATTATTATTTTGAAATGTTATTAAACCACCCTTGAAATTAAAATATAAAATTATATTATCCTTATTCATTTTTGTAACCATGGTTGTCCCAAATTTACGTTTCCTCATGGAATAGTATAATGTACAATCAATAGTGTATTCATTGTCTTGAGTCACAAAGTGATTAGTAAAATAATATGTCCCATATCATACCCATGTGTATACCACAAATCTTGCTCATTGTATCCCACACTCTTAAGAAATGATATTGTGCATATATTATGTTGTTGTTTATTATCTAAAGTAATATATTCTTTATATTTTTTGTTAACTAGAGCTCAAATTACCATTGGTTCATTCTCAAAAAGGTTATGGGATATCTTGGTCTTCATAGAATGAGATGTAGGAGAAGGTGGATAAGTTTATTTTTTTAATATTTTTATCCATTTTCTCAAATGTAATAACCCTTTTATCTATGATTTGTGTTTCTCTCGTGCATAGAAATAATTATCTGATGTCCAATAATACCATGATATATGCAAAATAGTTTGCCTTTTACTTTCTCAAGATAATGAGAAGTATTATAGTAATTAGAAGGAAGACTGATTAACTTCTTATCCAACAATGTTCATATAATATCATGTGGTTGATCTCTGAAACTATCATACTTAAGTGGTTGCTTCTTATAGAAAATAGATTTATTTGCATTAGGTGATGCTTTGTAGACTATTTGTTCTTTTTATTGAAGACCTTAGCTTACCCTTCCTTGATTATAATTTTTTATGTTGATTGATCCTTCTTATGAGAGATTATAATTTGACACTTTTATTTAGAGGCTATATTTCTTTCCACCCTCTTATTGGTGGTTTCCTTCTTGGTTGAATATGGTCTTGATTCATTTCCATTAGTATTATTAAGTGTTTCATAATTAAGATCACATGCATATTTGAAAACATCCATATATATATTCTTAAAATAAGTATAAATATTATGACTGGCTCTTTCTTTGTTTGGAGACAATAGACCTATACTAAAGATGAATTTATTATCTAAAGCTAAGGGTTGATATTTTAAGTAATGAAAAATAGTATTAAATCACAAAATATAATATTCAATAAGGTCATCATGACCCTATTGTAAACATTTTACATGATGCAGTATAAACTTAGGCACCATGTGTTTTTTATAATCTTGTAGGCACACATATTCTAATCTCTTGAAATAAGGTAAGGAGCCACTAAGCAGACTATAAAACCATTTTTAGCAATCTCTTCTTAGGTTTCTAAGAAAATATTTTAGTAGGATGTTTTCATCATTACCCCATTCTCCAAAATAAAGTATATATTTAGTGAAATGAATACAATGATCTCTGTGACCATAAAAAATAGTATTTTAGGCATAAAAATCCTTTGAATATAAATACTCACATATAGATCGTGTAAGGGGTTGTCCTAAAATAGAATTAGGTTTAGTATTAGAATAATATGATCTTGTTTGTAAAGTGAGATTGATTAATTATCTATGGAGGTCACCAATAACGTGCATCATGGACATAATATGACTATTATGGATATTAGTGGTTTGGAATATCTCACTCATGGGTTGAATTGGCCATCTACTTTAAACATTGATATGAAGGGGTTGTGACTAACATCATTAAATTTTGAAACAAAATTAGTATATACTTTGGAATCATCACATATCATGGTAATATTATCACATTAAGGTTTTACATAAGGACATAACATTGCATCTCATTGGATTTTTTGTCTTAAGAGAGGATCAAGAGACATCACAAGTGATGTTATCATGAGAATCACATTATATGGATATGGACTATGTATACACATAATATTTTCAAACTTTATCAATTATTAGTGCTTTCTATTTTGTAGGAACCTGTTGAGTCTCAATCTCTCTAAGTGCATGCCTTAAGGGGTGCACCAAGAAAGGGGTAGGCAGACCATTGGTGCTTCATAGGATTTTTTCCCTATACTACCACTTTCTATCAATCTAACCATCTCCTAAAAACATTTCTTAAGCTTTGAATCTGATTTTTCACCATCCTCTAGTCATCTTCTACCTTCATTAGCCCTTCCCTATCTTAAAATCCTTATTGATGATTTACAATACCCTATTGACTTCATCGACCATGTACTCTAATTAAAAAAACTCATTTAAGGTCTAGGTTGGCCCTTGGCTGACATAGACCAAGACCTAATTTATTTTTGTCAATAACGATATAGAGTCAATTGGACCAACTCTATCAGCTAAACTTTTAGAAAGGACTAGGGTTAGATTTAGCTATATAAACAGATTCATTCCATCATTTTTAGAGAGACAACAAGAGTTAATTATTTATTTGCACTTCTTTACAATCTAATCTTCTATCGTTCTACTTGACAAGTCTTAGATTAGGGTTTTTTTGTTGACCAATTTTGACCCCTAAGGTCAAAATGTCAACCCTTATAGGTGAAAACTTTTGGTCATGTCTTTATAACATAATTTCAAGGTCTTATCATGCCTTATATGTTCTCTAAAAGTCTTCATAAATCCTTATTAGCATTATTTCAGATTTATTCAGAAAAAATAAAGGTAAAGTCTTTTACTGGTCTTGTAGTGGTCTAGTCTTGTCATGAGAGTGATGAGAGTTAGTCAACAAGTGTTATAGGTATTTAGGTGTGCTCCAAGTTCACTTCAAGCCTTAATCAATGTTATACAAGCATTTCATGATGTTTTGGAGTGTTTAAGGTTCATTTATGAACTGTTAAAGTAGTGTTTAGTGAAGGAAAAAGAGGTTTTTGACTAACTCCAATGCATACTAAAGCTATCCCCAAGTGAAAAATTATATAAAAAAACACTTCCTAAAGTCCTTGGATTAAGTTACATAACTTACCACATCTATAGATCAGGTTAGATAAAAGTTAGAATCTTGAGTCTTCAATGCCAAAGAAGGGAGTTAAGGTACTTGTATAAAATTTGTTCACAACACTTGTAGGTGAAAATGGTTTATAGAACATCATTTCACCTATCCATATGGTCATAATATAAATTTGGATTAGGGTTTAAATTCCAACAGTTATGTAGATAACTCTCTTTCTCTACTCTATCATTTTCTTCATAGATTTCATAAAGGCTAAATTTCAGATAAATGGTATATGTTGTATAGGTGGATTTGGGGGCTAATATTTTATAAATAGGGTTGGGGATTCCATATGATATTATAGACATTTGTCATTGTTATTTGCATTGATATCCTTAATTTTATGAACAATCCCTAAGGAGCTAAGGTTCTTTTTTGAAGACTTAAATCCCCACAAGCTGAGTTTTTTTAAATTCCCATGCAGTGTGATCTCATTGATTAAATGAACTAAATTTTAATTGCTACATGAAAAGGTCATATCCACCAATGTATTTCACACTTTCCATACACCAAGTTTTCACATGTGGGTAAGTTATTTGGCAAGGAAAACTCACTCTTTTGTATCAGTTTGTAAGTGACTGTCAATGTTTATTTGTGTTTCAAAGTTCTCCACATGATCTAATGCATCCAACTAATTATGTAATTATATTAAACTATATCCTATCAATACATTCAAGATTCCATATTATCATATAATCATTATATCACTAGTTTCAAAAGGTTCATATCATCATTCACCTTTTGGACTATGTTCCTAGAGTTGCCTACTATAATAGGATGAATTGAGTGGGGTCTAAATCTACATTTATCAAATATTTGAGACTTATGACTTATTTATAAACTTTGGTGATTCCAAGTGAGGAATTTATCTTAGATCCCTAATAAATCATGTTTTCACTTTTCAAAGTCTATAGACATAGGGTTGCAAACCTATAGGTTTATAGACTTATAGGTCTACAACTTTAAGAAAAGTCCAATGAAAGGTGTTAATGTTTAAGTTGTAGACCTGAACATGAAAGAATTGTTATTGAATTTATTTTTTAATGAGGTCATAAATGTGTATTGAAGATACTAAAACATATTGATGATCTAAGATAGGAGTTTATGATAAGATAAAGCTTACAAACCTATTACTTTTATGCAGGCTTGAGTTTGAAGAATAGAGTAGGGGTTTGAAAATGCTATCAAAAGGGAAATTTAACTTTGTAAGATAATATAAATTAACCTTAAATTATATTATTAATTCCTTCAAGGTGCCATGATGGAGTGATAATATCAGTCTTAAACTCATGCCCAACTTATCAAATAGTCACCTGAAATCAACCTAGAAAGTGAAAGAAAGAAAATTGTAGGTTTGTGGAGTAAGATGCCTTTGAAGGGCTCAGATGGTATGAAAAAAATTAAATATATGATTAATATAATTAATAAGGTTATATTTTTAAGTTCATTAGTATATAGTGAATATCTTGAGACACAAGATGCATTCTGACCCTTCTCCAATGACCACCTATAGCCATATATTGAGAAGGTTCTCTTGAACAGTGGTGTTGGTAAAGTATAAAGATTTGATAAAAGTAAAGGGTCCCAATATCCCAATAATATGATATATCCATGGATATTTTTAGTTAGTGTAAATTTAATTCCTACAAACCCTTGACTACATTCAGGCTATCCTAATAGCACTTATAGTTTACAAGATGAACAAGCTTGTTCCAAACATATTTTAGAGAAGGGTAGAGTTCATGAAAAGCATGGGTTTTAACTCAGATAGATGCATGGAAAATTTTATCAAACAATTTGAGTATAATAATACCAAAAATTAGGTTGGTGTGACTAAATAAAGCCCCACCAAAACCTTAACTACTTAGCCAGT
>JARHVA010004326.1:680000-727500 GCA_037957365.1 Torreya grandis | reverse complement strand
GAGATTGAATATGAAAAACTAGTAGAGGTTGAATTTATTGATACCATTATAGACCAAGATTATATGTGGCAAAAGTTCAAGGATATTTTCAATGAATTTTAGGTTCTTCAAGGGCCTACAACTCCTGTTGGTCAGATTAATGATGTTCTAGAGGCTACTTTACTTCTTGAAATACAAGGTAAAAATCTCCAAAGAACCATGTTTGATGTTGCTCCTATAATTCAAGAGATGTCCATGTGTGAGATAGACACAAACATCAAGGAGTATGAGAAAGAGCTTGAGCCACAAGATGAATTCACCTTCACAAGTGATTGGTTTGCAGATTCTATTACTTCATTTGAGAACATGCCAAGAGGAGTGGATTTCAAGAATAAGATGAAGATAACAAGAGAAAGTATTAATAGGTAAATTGTTTCATGTCATCCTTCATTTAATGAAGTAGAGATAGTATAGGCTTCCCATTTGATCTAGGAGGAAGGAGTTATTCTCAGGTCAATTGTATATAGTTAGTTTGTTTTCTTGTTTTTTGTGTTCCCTAAGTTCTTGATATCACATGTGTATATATTTCTATTTGATTTATGTTTTGTTGTCCTTTTTTTTGTGTGTTATAAAGTCAAATCAAATTGTCTTGTCATGGTCAAGTTCTGCTTAGGTCTGAAACTGAGAGCAAATGACTCCATTTCCCAATGGAAGGAGAAGGCTACTAGTCCATTTAGCATTGCATACATGTTATCCCCATGAATCACCAATTTATTGACCAATTTTGACCCAAAAGGTCAAAATTTCAACCCCTATAGGTCAAAACTTTTGGTCATGTCTTTCTAACCTAGTTTAAGGTATTATCATGCCTTATATGCTCTCTAAAAGTCTTCATAAAGCCTTAATAGTATTTTTTAAGGTTTATTTACAAAAATTAAGGTAAAGTCCTTTAGTGGGTCTAGTCTTATCATGGAGTGATGGGATTTATGAAAGAAGTGTTATAGGTCCTTAGGTGTCTTTCAAGTTCATTTTATGTCTTAATTACTTTGTTATAACATTTCATGTTGATTTTCAAACTTTAAGGTTCATTTATGAACTTTAAGGTAGTGTTTAATGAAGTAAAAAGAGGATTTTGACTAAATCAAATGTATAATAAATATCCCCAATTTAAAATTACATGCAACATGCTTCCCAAGGACCTTGAGTAGTTACATAAATGCCACACCTGTTAGCAAGTCAGATAAGAGATAGAATATTGAGTTCCAATGCTAAAGAAAGGAGTTAAGGTACTTGTATGGACTCATTGAGATAAATTGAAGGTAAAAATGTTTTATGAATGTTATTTAATCTCCCAAAAGTCATATTCTAGCTTTGGATCAGGTTTCAAGTCCAACAATTGTAGAAAACTCTCTCTCTCCTCCATCGCTCCCTTCACAAGATCATGAAGATTATTTTTAGATACATGGTATAGGATGTACAGGAGGAGTTGGGGATAATAATTTTTTATCTAGATTTAGTGACCCTTATGGGCTTCCAATTTTTGGAATTTATCATTAGATTGAGCTCTTTATCTCTATGAATAATCACTAAGGATCTAAGGTGCTTTTTTAGGCTTACCATAGGCTAAGTTTTATGCAAGTGTGATATTTTTTATTACATGAAATAAATTTTAATGGGTCATTACAGGTATGTAAATGTATTTAACACATTCATCCACTAGGTTGGCATTTGTGGGAAGTCATTTGGTAAGCTCTCTTTTATAAATTTTGTAAGTGATTGTCAATGTTTATTTGTGTTTCAAAGTTATCCACATGGCCTAATGCATCCAAGTGATTCTCAATTTTATTATAATATCATATCAATCCAATCAAGTCCCTATAATTATATAAGCATTCCATACTATTTTTAAAAGGGTCACATCATCATTCACCTTTTAGATTGTGTTCTAATGTTACTTGCATAACAAGATGAATTGAGTAGGGTCTAAATATATATTACCAAAAAAATTTGAGAGTTATGGATTCTTGATAAACTTATTTATGAAATTTAAAAATGGTCTTAGATCCCTAATGATCATGTTTTCACTTTTCAAATTCTAAGACATAGGGTTGCAGACCTATAGGTCTGCAACTTTATGAGAAGTCCAATGAAAGGTGTCAATGTTTAAGTTGTAGACCTAAACATGAAATAAATGTAATGTATTTATGTTTTAATTAGGTCACAAATCAATGAAGATACTATAACATTTTATATCTAGGGAGGATTAGATAAGATAGATCCTACAAACCTAATACTTCTACATAGGCCTGAGTTTGAAGAAGAGAGAAGGGGTTTTAAAATGCGATGTAAAGGGAATGTAAAATTTATAAGATAGTGGAAATTAACCTTAAATTATAGTATGAATTCCTTAAAAATTTCATGATGGAGTGAGAAGATCAGTCCTAAGCTAAATTGTCACCTACAACCAACCTAGAAAGCGCATGAAATAAAATTGCATGTTTGTGGAGTATGTTGTCTTTAAAGGGCTCAAAGGGTATTAAGAAATTTAAATATACGATTAATATAATGAAGAAGGTTATATTTTAATCATTATTCTTCATTGAATATATTGAGACACAATATGCATTTTGACCCCTCCAATGACCACCTATAGCCATCTATTGAGAAGCTTATCATAAACAGTGGTGTTGGTGAAGTATAAATATTTTAGAAAATTAAAGGGTCAAAATTTCCAAATCATATGAAAAATCCATGGAGATGTTTAGTGAGTGTAAATGGAATTCCTACAAACTCTTGAATGTACTCAAACTATCCTAATAGCACTTATAAGTTGCAAGATGAACAAGTTGGTTCCAAACCTTTAGAGAAGGGCAGAGTTCATGAAAAACATGGGGTTTAACTCATATATATGGATGGATAAAGTGATCAAACCATTTTAGGACATGAATACCATAAAGGAGGTTGGGATGACTAAATAGAGCCCCACCAAAACCTTACCTGCTCAGCCAATCACCCACAGGCCTGCTTACTTTTGAGAAGTATTTGCTTACTTGAAGAGGTTTAAATGTCTATATGAGGATTGATGGAAATTAAAACATTTAAATATGATTTAACAGTGATATACTAACTCCTTGAAACTCTCAAACCCATCAAGAGACAAACCTAATGATGATAAACTCAGTTATAGGCCAAACTGACCTAATTACATATACATACCTACAAAGGTAGTCATGAGAAAATGTTTAGTTGGGTTTTAATTTAGAACCTTGATGACCTTGAGGATATGGTGAGAAGTATAGACAAGAATTTCATGAATTTTTAATCCCTGATAGCCAGGGAAATGACTCAAAGAAAATGATAGGGTCAATTTGATGTACTTGGCTACAAATACTATGCTTGAGTAAATGAGGTTGCAGGAGACCTAATGGAGAAAATGGGTGAATATTATCATTATAATAGGTCAAGTTAAATTTTATAGACCTAGATGGGCTATGTTCAACTCAGACTAAGTATCAAAGCAACACTTTCAGATCTATTTTCTTTCTAGGCATGATAGAATGCAATCCATCAACCTAAAAGGTCACCTTCTCTTACTTAGTACAATATGAAAAGATTAAATGGGACATTGGGATACTAAAAGTATTTATCCAACCTTTTGTAATTAAAATTTTTGGAATTGGTTATTGATTAATTCCCCAAGCTTTATGAATCATCCTTAAGAGTTCAAGGCACTCACAGGCTACCTAAAAGACCAAATCTAACCTGATGAGAGAGAAATCAACTCTAATGCCTCCATATGAGTTTTTTAACATATAAAATGAAAAAAATTATGTATAAAAATATTTAAGAATCACCTCATGCCATTGGTTGGTACTTACAAGTACAAAATTGTATTGAATATGCTAAAAAGGACTATTTTAAGCTACTTGGGAGGTCCGTACAAGGTGTTATAAGATAAAATATGAAATTGGTTGTCCTCATGATGTATTAAAACTTAATCACATGTTTATTTTAGGTTTCACATGTGTGGGAAGCTTGTGGAGCCAAAATTCAATCTCTAGGCAGGGAGGCCTAATTGAGACCTAATTAGAAGAGAGAAATAGATGAAAAGGACACTTCCACTCAATATCAAGACCTTAAAATTGGAATGTAAATTTAAATCCATGATATGTCCTAAAATATACCTTTATTTTCTCATTAACATCCATAAAATTATATACACAAGGAGGTTTGCACGATTGTAGGGCTATAATAAATGAGGCCTAGTTAGAGATTTTGGTATAGAATGAGTTCTTGGGGGTGGTTTGAGACTTATAAATTAGTTTTTAAAGGTATAATATTATTTTAATATTCCATACATGGAGATAAAATGATTTAGATAATATGAATTCAAGTTTTGACACTTGTAAGCAAGATTGGCCTAGTGAAAGGAAGAGATTTTTACACACCTAACAAGAGAATGAAGCGATGTGTCAAAGAGAACTTGAGGAGATAAATTGAGAGGTTTCAAGAGTATATAAAATTTTTAACTCAAAATTATATTACCATAAAAAAATTCCACTTGTCATTCCACAACCCAAGGCAAAGGGCAGTTTTAAAAGAGCTAGTCAAGGTGTCAAGCAAAGATTGAAACTTCCATGCCACTTAGAGTAAAATAGCATCTTCAAAAGATTAACACTTATCTTTAAAGACCTTATGGGTTATTTTAAAAATAATTTATTATTTTAACTCAAATTTTACAATTTTATCTCTTTCTCTTGCACCCTTTTCTCCTTCTTCTCTCACTCTCTTTATATATTGAGCCTTAATTGGCTAAGTTTGTATCCTCCACCTAGCTATGGTATAGCCCTGCCCATTTTTAGCCTTTGATAAATGAATAATAACATTGTTTCACATTTTCCATGGGCTGGTTTAAATATACATGCTTGATTAGTTAATCTTGTTAAGTGATAGGCTTACTTCCTTGGCATGTTTATCCTTGTTTAACATTCATGTTCATTTTGGAATCCTTTTTATAGGTCTCTTAAAGTTTTTAAATGGAGTGTGTATGAGTTTAGTTTTTTTTTTTTTTCATTAGTGTCATGTCATGACCTTTTGACTTGTCCTCTTAGTTCAACCTTGCTTCCCAAACCCTCATGAGAAACATGGATGTAGAGAGAGAGAGAGAGAGAGAGAGAGAGAGAGAGAGAGAGAGAGAGAGAGAGAGAGAGAGAGAGAGAGAGAGAGAGAGAGATTTGGATTAGTGTCATGTGCAGGTTGGTATCTTGTTTGAAGTGAAATTATAGTTAGTTGGTAGTTATAATATCATATTTGGTGCATCACCTCCATTAGAGTAGGTTTCTCTCCTTTTTCGTAGCAAGTTTTAAAGTAGTGTTTGATCCTAAGTGATTCGTCAAGATAAGCTAGCCATTTAACCTAGATATTTACCTCTCCAATAGGGTACCCACAACCTTGAGGTGTTTCCATTTTACATAAAATTTGGAAGGCTTTAAATACCTTATAAAGGATTCAAATTTTATTAATAACATTTCTACTTGGAGAATAATCTTGTCTCGTGGAAATGTCTTGGATGTTTTTGCCTTTCTTAGTGATCCTTACAAACCATAAAAACCTCTTGTGAAGCACATTTCACCAAGGGAGAGATTGAGTCTCAATGGGTTCAAATTCAAATTAATTATCTCTAACTTTTTTCCTCTCTTTAGTAGATAGAAGTATCATAAATAATGGTTTTTGAATATATTGATCTCTTCATGCATTAGGGTCTTACTTATACATATCTCAAATAGGATTCTCTTATGCATGTTTACTTTTATGTTTACTAACCCCATTTTATGCCACAATATTTGGTGAGAACTAGATTATATTTTTACTTTAATTTTTATTAGTTTAGTGAATATGAAAACATAGGACCTAGTTAGGGTTATTGTATAATTTGGCTTGAATGGAGGCTTTGGAACCCTCCCTAGTGATATTATTGTGGTAAGAGATCCCCTGGCTAGGTATAGTAGATCCAACTTGGTCATGACCCTAAATATATAATGTAATAATAATCAGAAGTGTAATTAGGATTTATCTTCTTCGAGTTAGTATTGATTTATAGATGAGTTGCATTTCCCTTTACATACATTTAGGTGAACCCGACATGAATCTAACCCTTGTAGGTTTTCTTTCATGCCATCATTTTTATCATTTTATTATATTTTTCCATATTAATAGTATTTTATCAAACCATTTGATATAGTTATAACTTTATATATGAAGTTTTAACATACAGTCACTTCAAAATAAATTTCTTCTATCTATGCAGGTCTTCATCAACTATAATTTATTGGATCAAAAAGTTTGACATGGTATTATTTTCTAGTTCTATATTAGCATACATTATTTATTAAGTTGACTCTATATTTTAATTTCTTCTATCAACATACAATTTAACAAACACTATTAAACAATTCAACTTTGTTTGTTATTTCTTTTTTAGTGTATAGGGTTTTGTAGAACTTGTTTGAACCAGTCGACCCAATTTGTAGAATTTGAAAGTAGAAACTAAAGCACTATAGCATAAAAATTTACAATTTAAATCATTTTAAATCCCACCAAGGTTTCTTTATTTTATATTTATATCATTTCAGCTCTTCCTTCAATTCTTTTTTTCATAATTTAGTAGTCTTTAAAACTACAAACCTACAACTAACTAGATTGACTTGGTCGACTTAGTTTTATAGTATACCTTCTATCTGAGAGACATAGTCAATCTATTTGACTCTATTCTTAATGAACTTACTTCTACATAAAATGAGAGACCCAATCGACTCTATTTTATACTATTTTCATACAGTGTCACTTGAATTGACTCTGTACTATTCTTAATCAAGGAATTAATATTTATTTACTAGTAATTATTTCACATTTCTTTTTCAGTTGTTTGCATGTTTAGAGTAACTCATATTTTATAAATATGTGGTTTTTAAAATTACCATTTTAGTTACACTATTTTACTCTTTTTCACACACTAATAAACCACTTAACATTCAAAAAGCATTTAAATATTTGTCTTCCCAAGGCCTACCTACTTGGATTTCATCACCAAGGGGAAAGTTGACTTGGTTTCTTGGATAAGTATAAATACATGGTTAATGG
The DNA here is from genome assembly GCA_037957365.1 of Torreya grandis. Lineage (NCBI taxonomy): Eukaryota > Viridiplantae > Streptophyta > Pinopsida > Cupressales > Taxaceae > Torreya > Torreya grandis. Next base: position 720,381 of record JARHVA010004326.1, on the reverse strand, counting down.
TATATATTTTCAAATAACCTTATACCCTTATCATTGTGAGATTGTGAAGTGAGGTGGTAGGCCACAATACCAAGCCAACACCATTGCCAATACAAATCCCTTTCATCCCAAATGTCTTGAAACCAAATTTAGACTACCTTATAGTTCCCTATTTCAGCCAACTTTCCTATCACATTAAAATCAAAAATTTCTAATAATATAATAAAACTTAGGGTGACAAATTATTTAGCATGTAATTTTTATTTTATTTCTTTCTCTTTGATCATTACATGTTGTATTTCAAAACTTGCATTGGCTAGTGTTGGTGTAAGGTTTTATACTATGTACCCCAATTGGATCAATCACATTGATCCAAATGTTTGTTTATTTGCTTTCTTTCTTGATTCAAACTATCTTGAAAAAAATTCCCTTATTTTAAAACATTTTAGTCTTAGTCGATATAGTCTCTTATAGACTATTCCACCTTCTTACCAGTAGTACATAATCAACCTACATTATTGTCTTCCTACCTATCTATTTTATCCCTTGTACAAAATCAACCTATACAACTTTGTATTATTTTTAGCTTGTATCTTAGTAGAACCATGTTTACATAGTTGATTATGTACGTATTGACTAGCCATATTCCTTATCTATCCAAATATATTCCTTATCTAGTTGACTCTATCCCTAATTTTCCTTCTTTCTTAAATTTTGTTTCTCTCATCAAGAATCATGAAATCCCCTATCAAAATCTTTTTGGACAATTTGAATCCATTTAGACACTATATGGGGTGTTATTTTCTTCTTTTATTTACCTCCCAATATAATCCTCACTCTTGGAGTACCTCTTCCCCTCCCTAATCTTTCGATTGTAATATGGTTCAAATCATACATCAAGATGAGGTAGGTAGATCAGATCCTTTTTGTACCTATTAAGATAATTCCCATTTTCAAGCATCTCATCACAATGTGGGGGTAATTGACACAAGTCTATCTTATAACCCCATGGGTAATCCACCTCCTAACAACCCTCCCCCTAATACCAATTCAGGGAGTCTTCCTACAAACACCAACCCACCAATTGATACAACCCGAATTCTTGCATGAATAGTGTAACAAATGAACATAATGCAAACATCTAACACCTCCAAAATGATGCAACTACAACATCATTTGATCAATATGGCTAATCAACCCCTTATTATACTCCCTCAAAATAACCAAAACTGTATTCCTCCACCTCTTAGAGATGTCATAAGAAATGACATTCCCTAACCCATCATGAATAACAATATTCTTCAAAACATACAAAATGAGCCTTTAACCCCTTTCATTATTTCCATTGATATTGGTAACATATCTCCAACTATTAATTATGATAGGACTAAATACCCTGCATCTTTTATCAAGCAATTTGGCAATCTTTAAAAAGAGTGTATCCAAACTAATACTTTTTTCACAACTAAAATTTTGGTTAAAACCTTCATTGGAGATGTATTGGAATGATACAACTAGCTTCCCCAATATTTCATATGGAGACTAGAAGATTTAATCAATCCTCTAGTTAAAGAGTTTCAACACAATAATCTTCCCAAAAATTACCTTAGCCATTTCATCAATGCTAAACAATCTCCCACTAAATTAGCTCATGATTTTATCAAGAGATGTAAATCTTTGGCCCACAAGGCTGAAGATAACATGACTGATGATAATCTATTTAAACTCTTTATAAATTCCTTAACGCCTCTTCAATATGAGGTTTGAACTTTTTCCCCTCAAATGCTTAACAAAAATCTTGACCAAGCCAAGCATCAAGACATCTTAATGAAATAGTTTGAACTTAATACCAAATTCCTCAAAGAGTATTTTCAAACTTCTACCAATATAATAATTGGCAATACTCCTCTGATCAAGCCTAAAATTTCCAAAGTTGAGAATCCCCCTCTTCTCATACACCATTGATTGTACATCAAATGAAATAATTTTTAACACCCTCTAAACCATTTACTTATATAATTAATCCTCCTAAATGGTATGATCATAATTAATGTTGTTGGTTCCACAAAGACATCAATCACTCCCATGAAACTTGTAGAGGTATTACCAAATTTATTGTCTCCTATATGATTGGTGATTGATTCAATAATGAAGTAATGATTCAACTCCATCATCAAAATTACAACATTGCTTCTCAAAAATGAAAAGCTTCCAAAGATTATTCTTCTAATAACCAAAAATATTATTTTGCATCTAATGTTCAACAAGATAACAAGGATGTTTGTTCCATTGATGTCAACTATGACCAATATTAAAATATTTTCAATATGTTAATGTATCCAAGGTAAATTATCACCATAAACTAACTCATAAAGAACCTATCACTAAACCTAAGAAACCATATTTGGAAGACCAACTCCTTAAGATGCTACAATAACTCACCTAGCTTCGGTAACTAATGAGGATCCATATCCTTATTTTAAATTTCTAACCACCTCTATTCCTCCAAAATATAACTTACCTTCTAAACCTCACACTGGTTATTCTTTCAAAACCCATTGGAACTTCTTAGAAGAGATCAACTCCATGCCTTGAAATATTCCTCTTATGGAGTTAATTCATTCCTCCCCTTATCATCACAAGTTCCCCATACAATAATTATAATAAAATGAAGAACCATATTCTTTAAGAAGAACCACCCTCTCATGAGCCTCAACTAACCACCATGTATACCATTGAATCCATTTGTCCTTATTTAAAACCTTCCATAGAATTCATCAAAAAAGACATTATTAATAAGGAGATCCTCTTTCACGTTGATGATCCACCCCTATTCATTAAAATAACTCTCAATACCACCCTCATTCATAAAGTATTAGTAGACAAAGGGTCTGATATTAGTGTGACCTCTTTATGGCTCATTTTAAAAAAAATCTATAATAAATATCATCTTAAGAAAACCTACCTAACATGTCATGGATTTGACAAAATTAATCAAAATCCACTTGGTTGTATTTGTCTCCCTCTTATAATTAGACCTAAGATTGTTCAAACTAAACTTATGGTCCTCGATTTACCCATATCTTAAAACATACTCCTAGGATGACCATGGAATCATAGAATAAGGGATATTGCCTCTTTTGGTAGCCAATGTATCAAGTTCCTTCATAATGGTAAAAGGTATAAACATGAAGTTTATCCCAACCCTTAGAGTATTCAACTATAAAATTCTAAATCTCAAAATATCATTCCTACCATTCCAACAATCAATAGTTATCCCTTACCCACATTTGTCAAAATAAATATGGATTTAAATGTCACTCTTATTGATTCAGATGACAATGAACTTAATGACTTTCAACATACTTACAACACTACTAAGCTACCTCCTTACATATCAGAGTGGCTTCCTCCTTATTTATTGCCTCATGATTACACCATCCCTATCATTGATGAGATCACTAATTTCCCCCCTCCATGTAATACTCAATAAGCCTCTTACTTATAAGATGCCTTCACATGCAATAATTATGGAGTGGCCAAATTATTTCAAGATCCTTTAATCATGTCTCCACATAAATTTAGTGATCTTGGTACTTCTCCTTTTGAAACTCCTCCTGAATCTCAAGCATGTACAGTTTATCCAACCTATGATGATAACTACATCATGGCCCAAGCTCAATCATGAGACTTGGATGTCTAACATTATCAAAAAACTTTAGACCAAATGCATGCTTTCAATCATGATGTGCATACCATTTCCACTAAATTTGAGTTAGCACCTGAAGGTCATATAACTCCTACTAATTCTCCACTCCTTGACACCCCTCGAGTGGTTGAACAAATCTTACCTTTTGAACCTATAAAAATTATTTCATCTTATATACAATCTACTAAACCAATCAATAAATCTAATTCTTCCCCCATAAATGATGCTAATGACAAACTAATATAGTCTTATCAACCTTATTCCCCTACTCCACGTACTCTTGAGATTACATTAAATGGCAAGGCCACATATGTACATCAAGTACACTATGAATATGATCACTATGGTAATCAAATTCTTGATCTCAAGGTAGATTTCAAGTATTATGGTCATCTTTCCACTTTGCCTAGTGACTAAGACATTCTTGAATTGCTTCATGCCTGAGAACCTCAACTACCTTGGTAGCATCACAACTTGGAAATTTAAAGAAGAAATCCCCTTGTTTCAACAACTTCATTGCTAGTATTGATCCTAGAGAAAATTCCATTTCCTCTTTACCTAATGCACCATATCATTTCCAAGATGAAAATTCTATGCTTATTGAGGAAACTAGTCGAATAGAATATGGTACCCTATTATGCCCTCGACCAATTAAAGTCTCTCATGAACTCACACCAACTAAACATGATAAATTTAGCTTATTTTTAGTGTAAAAGGTTTTTCTTCATAACTAGTACCTTTTTGGGGTCTTTGTCTCACTTCCTAGTGTGAAAAGGGTTATTCCTCTAATTGGTTCCATCACTTAGACCTTTTCACACTTACTTAAGATTACTTTGGGGTTTTTTTATTTTATCCCACATTTCATGTGTTTTTAGTCTCTTAGGTGGTATATCATATATATACTCACCTCTTTCTCTCATTTTAGATATAGATAAGTATGTGAAGGCTTTGAATTATCATTTATATTGAATAGAATATTGTTTATTCTATGTATATTGATTTCTTTCCTATGCTTTCATTTCATTTATTTTTATTCTTGGGTGGCTTTTCGACCAAATATTACATTGTATCAGAGCTATTAAAATTCACCTGAGATTTCTCCAAGAGCTCATTACCATAATAAAAGCCATTAATGCATTTCACATAAAGTTAAGCAAATAATATATTACTCATAAATAGATTATACAATGCAAATACCTTATTACTCCATCTCCCTCTTCTAATTCCTTACTCATTAAATGCACAACATAATTGCATAATATATAAGAGTAAGAGGAGAGTGGGGAACAAATAGGTGACCCTCCCACTAGGTTAGTGGCTTGGCCATTACCCCCCACTAAGGATTGAGTGGGTTGGCCATTTTCCCCCACTAAGGGGTGATAAGGACCCACTATGCACTAAGAATATGTGCACATAATATTAGGAGCTAATCACATGTGTAAATAGTTAGGATCCTAAATAAGCTTAAATGTAGAAGTGTGAAAGGGACCCAAAGGTAAAACCAATTTGGGTGAGAACCCTTTTCACACCAGCACCCCCCCTTAAGTGTATCTTAAGAGGAAAGAAAACTAAAAACCTATAAAAAAAAATGGGTCCTAGCTACAGGGCCTAATGAAGTACCCATGAACAAGAATATCCCCTCAAGAACAAGAGAAGGAGAAAACCTATGGGAAAAAACTCCACCTATAATAGGATGGAAGAAATTCATAGACTCTCTCTAAAGTAGTATTAAATCTGAGTGTCCTCATGGATGCCAATCCATCTTACTAGAATGCATGGATTTTGAGTCATTGCAACTACCAAGTGGTGTAGGAAATGGTGTTGAATATGCAAACCACTCAAATGAAACACTGAATTCCAAAGAAATGGGTAGTGAGATGAAACTAAGGGAGTATTTCTTGAACCCCCCCCCCAATGTAGACCTAGAATAAGGTATCAATACATGTCTCTACTAATAAATCTAGTAGAAGTGGTGACAAATGAACACAAAGATGGTGTCATTGAATAAAGGTCACCAAGCTGTGAAGAAGGTCTTCAAGGCATAATGGATCTATAATATGGTTGGAGAAATTACCGTGTAAACCAAATCAAAAACCAATGAATGCTAAGAAGGACATAGACCAAGATTGTATGAGTGGATGCAACCATTGCTCGAACATCACCCTCTATATACTGGTATAAGCCAAAATAGCTCCAAAACTATCAAAGACTTTCAATAGGTGATATAGATGTTGAAGATACAACCAAGGAAAATACAATTGAAATATATGCCATTGAGACATGAAATAGTCCTCAAATGGGTTTTGGCATACAGCTCTCTAATAAGATACCCACTTACATTATAGGAGTAATTTTTTTTGTCATGAGAAAAATTATGACAAAACTCAAGGTGTTAAGAAAGAGGCCTTGATATGTGTCTACTAAAGAATACAAGTGCTAAGAAAGGTACCTAAAGGAGACATAAAATATTGAAAAGAGTGTTGAATAGAGGATGGTCTAGTATAATTTGAGTATGCTGGATGAATTTGATAATGCTAATGGGGCATGTAAACTAAGCAGGAACACTAATGTGGAAAAATACAATTTTTTTGTGAGGGGGTTTAACCACTTATCAGACTATAACTCACATGTTGGGCTTCATCAATGAGATTATGGCTATAGACTATGGTGGTACTTCCTACCATGGATGACTAAAAGAGGTGGCCATGTGTGCAATTTATTTTTGGTGTGAGAAAAAATTATCAAAAAAACTTGTAGTCAAATTTATTTTTTTCCAGAGAAAAAATTGCATAAAAAACTCAAACATTATTATTACACTTATTCTTTGATAACTATTGTGAGACTTTTACTTTTTCCTATGAGGACATGCTTGGTATTGACCCTATCATCATGGTGCATAATATCATCACTTGTCCTGATGCCAAACCCATGTAACAAAATCAAAGGAAATTTCCACCAAAAGTTTCTACTTTAAGCCATAAATAAATCATTAAACTTATTGATGCTCAATTTATCAAGCCTATAGACTATTTAGAATGGGTCTCAAACATTATCCATGTTTGGAAGAAAGTCACCATGGTCATTTGCATTTACATTGACTTCTATAATCTTAATATTTATTTTCCCAAGGATAACTTCCCTCTACCTTCTATAAATTCCATCATCAATTCCACTACTGGTTATGAAATGTTGTCCCTTATGGATGGTTTCTTGGGTTATAATTAAATTCACATTGCTACTAAAGACCAACATAAGATAAATTTCTCCATGGAATGGGATACCTATTGTTATGTTAAAATTCCCTTCAATTTCAAAAATGTTGGAGATGCCTATCAATGGGAAATGACCCACATTTTTCATGATCTTATCCATAAGATTGTAAAAAGCTATGTGGATGACCTCATTGACAAGTATAAAAGCCACAACATTCATCTCTTTGATCTTGCTATCATTTTCAATCACTTGATTAAATATAAAGTTAGACTAAATCCCTACAAATGTTTTTTGATGTCACATCTAAAAAACTGTTGGGATTCTTAGTTTCTCTTCATGGCATTGATGTCGATCCCTCCAATATCAATGTTATTATCAACATTCCCATCTCATTCCATTCTAGTTAGTCACACTTACCTTGGTAAATTTGGAGCAATTAAATGGTTCATCCTCAAAATGGCTTACTATATCTATTCTTTTAATTCTCTTCTCAATAAATGTAATTCCCTAGAATGGATGGATCCTTATAAAAAGGCATTTGACAATATGAAATTATCTTTGCTTCACCCACCCACTCTTCATCCACCTTCTAACAATCATCCATTAATATTATATACTTCTCCACACCCATATCATTTGGGGCAAGGCTTACCCAACATGATGATACTAGAAGGGAATATGCCATCTATTAAATCAGTCATGGCCTCATCAACTATGATAAATGTTATACAAAATTAAGATATGATTTCCTTGCCATATATTTTTCCACTAAAAATATTTGACATTATATGCTTTATCAAACCACTTACATTATCATACATTCCTATCCATTTCATCACTTCTTCTCCAAAGTCTTTCTTCCTGGAGATAGAATTGGTAGGTGGATGGTCCTTCTCATGGAATTTGATCTCTGAATTATTACACAAAAAATTGTCAAAGGACAAATCATTGCTAATCAACTTGTATCAACTCCTATACTAGATACCAACCACCTTCAAGATAGTCTTCCAAATGATAATATTCTCTATATTGAAGGTCTTAATCAATCCTTATCTCTTAAAGATTAGTTCCATAACTTCACTATTGATCTTGAAGTAAGTCATCTTGAAAAATCCTCTATATTACTTGATACTAATAAACCAAAAGTAGTTATCTAATAACTTCTTGAAATTACTATTGATTTACATGAAGATACTTGGACCCTTCATTTTGATGGTGCTAAATCCCTTCAAGGAGTTGGGTCAGGTTGTATCCTCACTAGTCCTCTTAGTAAAATTATCCCTTTGTCATTTTTCCTTGCATTCAATGCCACTAACAACATGGAAAAATATGAATCCTTAATCCTAGGCATGAGAGTACCCCTTGACTTATATATCACATATATGCATGCTTTGGGTGAATCCCAACTCATTTTTTTCCAAGTTAATGGTGATTATCAATTCAAAAGTGAAAATATAATTTCTTATCATCAAATAACCAATACCTTTACCAAAAACTTTGCTTATTTTACCATCGAACCTATCCCTCAAGATCAAAATTCTATTGTTGATTCACTTGCTTCTTTAGAATCTCTTTTTCATCCACACCAAATTATTATTGATTCCACTTTTCTTATCCAAATATTAAATTACCCATCTTCCATTCAACCACAATATTCACTCATCTACCACATTTAAGTTTTCGCCTTTCTACAAAGCCCATGGTATAAGGACATTATTCAATTTCTTGAACACCAAACCTATCCTCTAAACATTAATTCCCATGAAAAAACTTGAATTCACAAATAATATTTTAAGTATGTATTTTGATATAAAATATTTTATTATCATAATACTAAAGGTGCCTTACTCTAATGTGTTATGAGAGAATAATTTACTCATCTTCTTGAATAAGCACATGCGGGAATTTGTGGTGGCCACTATAGCAGACATGTCATAGCCCACAAATTCTTATGTATGGGATAATTTTGGCCCACTCTTGAAAAATATGCCATAGAATTTTATAAAACATGTAATCTTTGATAACTTCAAGATGATCTAATACATTCACCTTTAGCTGAGCTTCAAACGATGGAGTCTCCTTGGCCATTCTCCATCTGGGGATTAGATCTCATAAGCAAATTACCTAGATCTCAGGATAGGCATGTCTTTATTATCACAACCAACAAGTATTTTACCAAATGTGTCAAGGTTATTCCCTTCATCAATGTCATTGGTACCACCATTTCCAAATTCATCCTTAATTAAATCATTTGTTGCTTTGGTGTTCCTCATACTCTCATTTCAGATAATGGTGGTAACTTTAAAAATAAATACGTCAAATAACTTTGTGCTAAATTCATATCAATCACAAATTTTCCAAGCCTTATCATTCCCAATGCAATGGCCAAGTTGATTCCACCAATAAAATTCTCTAAAAGATAATCTATGAAACCTTCATGGATTGGCATCTTCATCTCTATCCCACTCTTTGGGCTTATCGCACTAACATATACACTGCTACTAGGGGAATGTCATTTTCACTAATCTATGGTTTTAAGTTAGTCCTCCCTTTAGAATTTGAGCTACCCTCTCTCCATATCTCTCTTTATGGTATCATACCCAATGAATAATTATGTGAATCTCACCTTCATACTCTTGATCTTCATGACATCTTTCTACCCTACAACATAATTATTAATACAAGGCCCATATTTCCAAACAACATAGCAAAAGAGTTAAAGTTCACACTTTTAATATTGGTGATCTTGTCCTTAAGATAGACTATATTCATGACAAAGAAGGTAAATACACTCAAAAATGGTGGGGCCCTTATTTAGTCAAAGGCTTCTTTGGTCTAAACACCTATTGCCTTCAAACTAGTGAAGGCCATATTTTCAAAGAGCTCACCAATGCATAATTCTTGAAAAAAGCTTTTTGCTTAAATCCTTCCCTTTTTATCATGCTTTATATATGTTATCCTTATAACACTCTTTACAGGATATCTACATGAGTCTCACCCTCTACAATAGTATCTCTTTTCATAAACCTTAGTCCTTTCTTTTTAGTCCTTTGGTTTCCCTTTTTTTCTCATGATTTATATTGTAAAACCATAGATAAGACCCAGTCTTCCTCATGATTTTATTTTTTTCTCATTATTTCCTTGTTTTCCAATACTTTTTTCCATTCCTTGGGTTTATCTTTTTTGAGTTATAGTGTAAAACCATGGATAAGACCTATCCTTCCTCATAAATATTATCTTTCTCATTTAATTTTCACATGCTTTGTGCACCCTCTTGGGTTTCTCTTTTATGAGTTGTAATGTAAGACCATGGATAGGATGAGACCTTCCTCATAAAATCACCATATTTAAATTAGTGTTCCTTTTCTAGAATGCATTTGAAATGGTCACAATTTTTTGATCCCTTGATCTCAACTTTAGATTTTTCTTCTTTTGTAGATAAAATTTGCACAACAAACTATGTTAGCATGTTTTCCTACACTTCCCTCATTCTTATGATAAGGCATCACACTTTTACTGTCATTGTGTCCCCTTTTTCACCCTTTATCACATTTTTTGTGATTTAAAGTAATTCAAATTATTTCATGTTTCATTCCTCTTAATTTTCTTTCGTTTCACTCCACTTTGGATAAAACAAGGTCAAATTCAAGATATCACTTTTATTTCACCTACATTAACTAGACTTTTATACACCATGCTCTCTAAGTTCTCTTTCTTAGAAAACAAGTCCAAAATATTTAAATGAAAGTCATCTTTAGCACCCATGTTTGGTTTTATAAATTTGTATGGAGGAGGAATTAAAAAAACCATTTAAGAAAGTTAAAATCCAAATCATTTGAAATAAAAGGTAATGATACAAAAGGTAACATATACAGTTAAAAATTCAAAATCACACCAAAATAACATGATTCAAAGAACATATCCTATCTCTAATCAAATCTCAAACTTTTTAGTTGGCCTCATGATAAATTAAAGGTCCATTAGGGTATAATAGGCTAGTAGATTGGAATAGGATAATTTAACGAACTCTATGGTATTACCTAATTTCTCATACAAGTACCCAATCTTTGTATTAAATTGATGAATATATAAGAGGTCCTAAGGGAACAGGGAACACATTATGGTAAGGTAGGTCAATTTTAGTTTTTATACATATGGCCTTAATGGGATGATTTATATACTTCATTTGTTAACCTAATATTTGTGTGGATAGGATGAGTTCTTAAGATTCCTTAATGTCGAAAGTCTTCATGTTTTGACAAACCTAATTCGAATATCTTGACTTTGATAAAGAGTTATTTTACCTTGGTTTTTCCTTAATTCTCCCCTCCACCCATTTTGTTTCCTTCTTAACAAGAGAGTGTGATTTTGAATTTGTTTTCCCTTCTTCTATATTCCCTCTTCTTCACATCTTAAAACATGATAACACTAGTTTGTTTTAATTTTTTCTATATTTATAACCAAACAATATGGTTGAGTGACTATGGATTATTTTATTTATACCATGGCTCTACATCTCTAGATGTGTCTTGCTTTATTTTAACATTTTCCATTGTTTTAATACCCTTTTTATAGACACTTGAGCCCATTTCTAATTTCATGTACTTTTTCCATTATTGAGTGAGGTTAGCTCATTACTTCTCACTCATCAATGTTAGTTTTTATTTTATGCACTTTTTCTATTGATGATTGAGTAAGTATTATTACTTCTCACTCATTAATGTTGTTTTACCATTTTCTTTGCCCATATTTATTTAAGGATTGTTATGTTAAGCACAGAATATACTGAGAGGGGGGGTGAATCAGTATATTATATATCTTATAAATATTTCCCTTTATCAAATTCCACTTAATCAAACATTCAAGATATGCAATAAAACTCAAACAATAAACATCACACAAGATAGAGAGAGACACTAGATATAACATGAAAACCCAATGTGGGAAAAACCATGGAGAATAAATCTCAAATATATTCATGCGAATAAACCCACAAGAGCACCATACCCCTTTGCCAAGTACAAACCTCAGCTACAATTCGTGAGCACCAACCCACAGGAGCTTCAAACCCCTTTGCCGAGCACAAACCTAGCTACTATTCATGAGCACCAACCCACAGGAGCACCAACCCCTTTGCCGAGCACCAACCTAGCAATAATTCATGAGCACCAACCCACAAGAGCACCAACCCCTTTGATGAGCACCAACCCAGCAACAATTTGTGAGCACCAACCACAAGAGCACCAACCCCTTTGTGTATACCACACACCTATCTCTTAATGTTGCTATCTCAACAAATGATAGATCAATACAACATCTCCTTCATCTCTCTCACCTTTGCTCTTCTAAGATAGATATAACAAATACAAATCATATTCATCTCTCACAATTGCTCTTCTAAGCCAGATATTACAATATCAAATCAACCTCTCACTTCCACATTACAAATGGCTTCTCAAGCCTTTATTTATAGCTTTCTAAATGACCTTTGGCCTTCCCCCTTTGTGACCTTTCAATCCTCATGGAAAATGGCACCAATCTTGGATGACCCTTCATATCCAAGCATATAAAAAGTCATGTGGTGACCTTTCATGACCAAAAACGTCCTTCCCACTTTTGTCCTTATCTTTGGTGACTTTTTGTATTCCTCAAAGTGTCCCTTCATGAGAAATTCACCCTTTACTCTTTTGTCTTCACTTGGTGATTCTTGGTATTCCCCAAGATGACTCTTCATGGGAAAATGCATCCCATCCTTCTTTTGTATTTATCCCATGACTCTTCGACTTCTCCATGGGCCCTTATTTTGTCTCATATGCAACCAAAAATATATTCATTAATATTAAATAAATATTAACTCATATTAGCCAAGATAAACAACATTAAATGAAATGGGGCCTTTATCACCAATAATACTAAACATTTGACATCAATGACAATATTTCTAACATGTTATTACTTTTACATTGATGTTTGATTATCATTTTTACATGTGTCCTTGGTTTCACTTGTTGAGTTTGTCTTTCTTACTTAAGGTTTACCTGTTTGATTTTTTTGATCTTTAGTAGCCTTAGATTTTTGGTTACCTAATTTACTATAAATTTTGACTTAGTCATTTGGACTAACATAACATTAGTCACCCTAGCTTTCCAAATTTCCAATTACATCTCATCCACATAGCATCTTTGGTTTTCCCACATTTGTTTATTTTTTCTCTTTAGTTTTGCATCCTTGGGTTTGTCAAAGTAATCTCTACACCCTCCATGATAAAAACTACAAACACAAAAAAAACCATTTGGTGATAAAGGTAAGTCAAGGTATGCATACATTACTTTTAATTTGTAGTTCTTTCCCTTTTAGTCATTTAAATTTTAGTTATTTTTGCTTTAAATCATTGCATTCTTTTTTTAGCCTCAGCATTATGTATTGTTATGTTTTTTTCTCAAAGAACCATCCCCTATTACACCTGAGTGACACGTGATGAGCTTCAAGTGGGTCATCTTTATACACATAATATTTTCAAACTTTATCAATTATTGATGTTTTATATCTTTTAGGAACCCATTAAGTCTTAATCTCTCTAAGTTCATACATTAAGGGGTGCATCGAGAAAGGGGTGGGCAAATGATTGGTGTTTTTCAGGATTGTTGTCCATATACTACCACTTGATATCAATCCAACCATCTCCTAAAAACATTTCCTAAGATTTTATTCCTATTTTTCACCCTCATCTAGCCATCTTTCACCTGCATTAGCACTTCCCTATTCTAAAATCCTTTTTGATGGTTTATGATACAATATCAACTTTATCAACCCTATACTCTAATTGAAAAAACTCATTTAGGGTCTAGGTTGGTCCTTGGATGACATAGACCAAAACCTAATTTGTTTTTTTCAATAATGATATATAGTTAATTAGGCCAACTCTATTGGCTAAAATTTTGGAAAGGACTAGGGTTAGATTCAATTATATAAACACATTCATTTCACCATTCTTAGAGAGATAACAAGAGTTAATTATTAATTTGCATTTTTTTACAATCTACTCTTCCACCATTCGACTTGAGGAGTCTTAGCTTAGGATTTCTACTTAGAAAAGAATCTTATCTTGTGGAAAAGTCTTGGATGCTTTGGCATTTCTTAGTGATCCTTATAAACCATAAAAACCTCTTGAAAATCACCCTTGGCCAAGGGAGAAGTTGAGTCTTGATGGGTTCATCTTAAAGGTAAGTATCTCAAACTTTGTTCTTCTCTTTAATAGATAAAAGTAACACAAGTAATGACTTTTGAATATATTACTCTCTCCATGCTTTAAGGTCTTACCTATACATAGATTAAATAGGATTATCTTATGCATGTTTACTTTTATGTTTACTAACCCCATGTTTTTCCATAAGCTTTGGTGATCACTATATTATATTTTTACTTCAATTGTTATTAGTTTAGTGAATATGAAAACATAGGACCTAGTTAGGATTATTACATAGTTTTGCCTGACTAAAGGCTTTGTAACTCTCCCTTGTGATAATATTATGGTAATATATCCCCTGGATAGGTCTAGCATATCCATCATGGTCATGACCATGAATATCTAATGTATCAACAATTGAAAGTGTAAGTAGGATTTATCTTCTCTGATCTAGGATTGATTTATAAATCAGTTGCATTTACCTTTGCATACAATATGACTTGCTTGAGAATATTTTCATATTATTATATTAGCATCACTTAATGAGTATAAATAAATGGTATCACATTTTTATTATATATAAGATATAAAATCACATTCATTTTCATCCCTTGGTGTTTTGAAATAAGGGAAAAAGTATCAAGGATGTTACAACGTTATCTATCATTTTTTAAGGAGGATAAGGATTATTTCCATATTATATATCATTAACCATGTTTAAAGGAGAATTTTGAACATTATATTCATTTTCATCATCTACATTTTATATAGAGAGAGGGAATAACATCCTCATTCATACTATTTTCCATTTCTATGCAAGACCTATGCATTTTTAGTTTATAATGATTAATGAGGTTTAGTTTAGTAACAAACTTGAGATGTAGACAAGGTGTACTAATGGTATATTATTCACATTTTGATCCTTATGGTAGGTTAAGGGAAATAATATATTCATTATTAGTATGTTATTTTTTATCTAATTTATGATGAAAAGAGGATTACAAGGGAGAAATAAGGGAATTTGACTCTTTAATTTCAGGATTAGTCAGCACATTTTATACTTCACTATAATATTCACTATTGTACCAATCCTATTGAATTTTTTAAGTATAATCATACTCATAATCATATTAATTTATATCACAATAATATTCCTCATGGATATAAGTAGCACTAGTAATTGTATAATTGTGATCATTAGTCCATTTATTATCATAAATATAATGTGCAACATTATTAGAGAGGATGAAATCCATAGGATGAGTATCATTAGGAGTTTAAAATTTAGTATATATTTTATATTTTTTGAATCCAGAACAAAAACAATAAGCATGAAGTCTATAGTAAGCAAGAGAGGATATGAATAAGTGTAACTAGGTTAGATGTGTTTGATTTTTAAGATCTCAATTATATTGATCCTAGTCATAAATAGTGAAAAAGACCCAAAGGGACATTCACTATAGAGGATTCCATTTTCATGTAGCCTCACTATCCTATGTCGAAAGTATGTTAAGATTAACTTGTCTGGGATAACCACTTACTAGTGCACTACAAAACCAAGTAATTGAAAGGTTTCTTATGCCTAAAAAAATAAAAAACCTTATTCATTTTGATATTTTGTTAGGTATGTGGAAACTAAAGTATGTATATAGTTTTTTATAATGGCTTGAGTATTGGATCCTACTCCTCACACCATAACTTAGGTAAAAATAATGACCACATTTCCCAAAATGATAGCTCCTAAGTTTTATAACCATAGAAACACAATTCTAGAAAGTAAGAAAAATAAATTAAAAGATAGTAAAATAAAATATTGGTGTGCATGGAAATTAGGAATTCAATCTAAAACCCCTATATCAAAGAGAAACCCCATATTAGTGATCAACCAATACTAGAAAGGAGGATTATATTTGTCTTTAGTGTATGTGAATCATGAATTCAGTTGAAACCCTAGAATAAAAATGGAAAACGAAATGTTCAAGCAACAAATGGGTTCACAAATATGTTTTATCTATTTTTGGATTAATATGATCCAATAAGCATAAATTTTTTCAATTAATCAATATTTTTTTTAATAAAAAGGGTAAAAATATATTAATAAAAGAACAAGAGCATTACAAGAAGAATGGGGGACCGAAATCCCTAAAGGAAAACAACAAGCACAGAAAAACTAGGGACTAACCCACCTATATGTTGATATGAGCCTTCTTATCTTCCTCCAAAATATGTTCTAGATTAAAGTGAAGCTCTAGGGAGAGAGACTCCCAATCCTTAGAATTACCACCATCTAAATGCTCAGACACCCATTTTGCCAAACAATTCGCTGCTCTATTCCATTCACAGGGAATATAAACAAACCTAATTTTATCCATGAGTGAGCTAATCCTCAAAATCTACTACACAATCCCAGCCAATTGCCAATTGACATCTAGCACTTTCCTCTTAACAAGCAGTTTGATCACGACTTGAGAATCCGATTTACAAATGATCATATGCCAACCCAATGCCTAAGCCTTCTCAAGAGCATAGAGAATAGCCTAGCCTTCCATCATGTTGTTGGTTTACATCCCCTCATGGACTACAAAGAGAAAAATCACCATACCTTTAGAGTCTCTGCCTATCCCACCAATACCCACAAGGCCGAGATTTCCCCTGGAAGAGCTATCTGTATTGATCTTAAGAAACCCATTGGGAGGGTACTACCACTAACCATCCCTATGAATCTTCTCTTTGTCTTATTGACCTCTCCTAACACAAGCTGAATTACCTACAAATCATTGGATTCCTAGGCGTGCCACCACCTTAGTGTCCTATTTAGATAAAGGGAGACAAACCTCACTCTTGGCCTGCACAATCTCCTGAATCATCCCTATGACTTTCTGCCATACTTGTTGTGCCATAGTCCTCTCATTCTGGAATATCTACCTATTTCTCTCCAACCAGAGCTGCCATAGCAAAAAGATGGGGCCCCCTAACCAAACATTTTGTAGAAAAGTTGTCCTTGAAGGGGGTTTTCCCATGCCACTCCAAAAATTGACCAAGGATGAAACATGGAGATAAGGGCACTACCATACGTCCCACCAATAATGCCAGAGTTGTAAAGTAAAGGAGTAACAAAAAAATAGGTGAGCAGAATCCTCCTCAGCCACTCTGCACATAACACAAATGGACAGGCCTTGGAAGCCTCTTTTCTGGAGATTGTCCCAGGTCAAGCACCTATTCCAAGCCAAAAACCAAACAAAGTAATTGCATTTTGGCCATGAGAATTTATTCTAGACCTGTCTCCACCATTGCACTTCTCCCTTGCCCAATCTTTGAGATAATAAAGCCTGATATCTAGAAGCAACTGTGTAATTTCCTTTAGGATTGGGAGACCAAGCAAGTTCATCTTCCTCCTAGAGGGAGATACATTAGCATCTATAAAGGAGGTTTAATATCTCATCATGTTCCTCCTATGTTCCAACAACTGGCCAAACCTCAGGCGCTTTCCATTTTGCCACCTTTAGCTGTCCACAGGAAATGTATGATTTAAAGTCACTCACCCGAGACCAACCAGCATCAAGGAATCTTTGGAAAAGGTTTGATAGATTAGGGAACTGAGAAATAATGGGAGGGTTACCATCCCAAGAATTAGTCTAAAAGAGAGCCTTGGATCCCCACTTACAAATCTAGAATAAGCCTTCCTTAATAAGAGTAGCCCCTTTTTTGAGAGTCCTCCATATCGCTGAGCCTTTCCTAATGAGTGGATAATGTGGAATATCACTCTGAGTGGCCCCCAAATAGTACTTTTGAGAGAGAATTATGGCCCAAGCCTTGTCTTGTTCATTGCACCAGCACCAATAAAGCTTAGCTGCCAAAGCAACTCTATTTAAGTCCATCTACCTTAGGCCAAGCCCCCCATGTTGTTTGGGGCTACAGACCATCTCTCATCTTACTAAGCTCCATTTTGAGGTCATCAAAGTACCATCCCATAAAAATTTCCAAGTAACTGAGTCAAATTCCTTAACAATTCCCATCGGGGCAACCTGAAGCATACATCTGTAAATGGGCAAAGCCTGCACCACAGATTGAATTAATTAAACACGACTTGCAAAAGAAATCCACCTATGAGTCCAATGATTCACCTTCACTTAAAATTTATCCAAAATATTATGCCAATATTCTTTGCGTATACGGCCAGCTGTAATAGGAATACCTAGATAAATCAAGGGGAGACTCCCAATCTAGAAATGCATAGTCTGAGTAATTCACTACTGTATGGGAGCCAGTGTATTAAAGAAGAAGATGGATGACTTATCTTCATTGACCTTTTGCCCTGAGTCCATTAGATAAACATCCAACACCCTGTGCAAATTGGTGGCTTCACTCATTATGGCCATGCCCATCAGAATAGTGTCATCAGCAAACTACAAGTGAGACTGCACCAATATTTCACCCCCCCATCACTAGCCTTGAATATGCCCATCCTCTCTATTCCTTCTGATCATCCTCCCCAAGCCTTTATCAAGAAGAAGAAAGAGATACAGAGACAAGGGATCTCCTTGTCGTAGCCCCCTAGAGGTACCAAATAACTCTGTATGTTCCCCATTGATAAGCACTGAAAAGGAAATCGAAGAAATGCAGCTCATGACCCATTGGATCCATTCATCCACAAAATCAAAAGCTTTGATAACCTTCCATAGGAATGGCCATCTGACCCTATCAAAAGCCTTGGCCATATCCAGCTTAATAAATATTGCCTTATCCTTGGAGCTGGCCATGGAGTGAATGGACTCAACTGCTATGACAATACCATCAAGAATTTGCCTATCTTCCACAAAACCACTCTATTCTTCAAAAATCACATCACTAAGCCCAATTTTTAACCTTTTTTCAATGATTTTAGATATGATTTTATAAACAACATTATAAAGAGATATAGGGTGAAACTGTCTTAGCCTATCAGCTCCTTTGCATTTTGGTATGAGGGTGAGATAAGTCGCATTTGAAGCCTTAAGCATTTGCTTATTCTACTGAGATTCTTGAATAACAGCTAAAAGATTCAATTTGATAATATCCCAAAATTCTTGATAGAATTCAGCTGGGAAGCCATTAGGACCATCTACTTTCCCCTTTTTCATCTGGGAAATAGTCACCTCAAGCCCCCCAAGTGTGATATCCTTCATTAAATTCTCATTCATTTCATGTGTCACTAGGGGCAGAATGTAGTAGAGAACCTATGCTTCTTTCGATAATTCCTCATTCACATCTTCCCTAAAAAGAGTAGAGAAATATTGCACCACCTCTTCTGACATTGCAGGAAAGGAATTAAGCCACTCACCTCTTTCATTGACCAGGACCGAGATGGAGTTGCCGTGCCTCCTGGCTTTGGATGATTGAAAGAAAAAAGAAGTATTTCTATCACCTTCTTGGAGCCATTCTATCTGAGCTTTTTGCTTCCAAAACACTTCCTCCTATAGCTCGCATTCCTCTAGATCTTTCATAGCCTGAGCTTCATCTTGAAGTAAGATTTCAGTCAATCCTTCCTCCCTAATTGTTCTCGTGATACCATCAAGCTTAGCCTGCGCACCAGCCTTAGCATGAAAAATATTCCCAAAGATTTGATGATTCCACTATTTAAGCTTATACTTCACAAACTATAGTGATTTAGCAAAAATATACATCACCGTACCATGGGCAGGCCTGCCCCACCTCCACAAATGAATCAATATTATAAATATATATAATTTATCAATAATTTTGATTACAAATTGATAAATATAATCATATGTTATTTTTGGAAAACATTGGGAAGAATACAACTTAACTTAGATTGTGGGATCATATTGGTATAAGATCAAATATAATAATGTAAAATTCACCAACATAAGTATGTGATAATTCATGTTCAGGAATAGAGTTTGTGCCTATGTCTAGATAAGTCCACTCTCCCTGGGCAACATCATAGGTTGGCCTCATATATTGACTATAGACTTTTCCTCTGTGAAAATAATATATTGTGACTGACTTACCAATTATATGTGGGGATACTTGCACTATGAAACCCTTTTTTATACATAAAATGATTTGATGTCAAATAGGGGGTGTAAGGTGAAAGGGACTAAGTTGGATTGACCTTGGCCAATCCCTGTTGAGTCACCAATAATTACATTTCTAATACTCTACAAAGGGCTCAAACTCAAATGTATTTCTTATGCTAATGTTTATGTATGAATTGTGAATGCAAGAATATATGTTATTTATCTTATTTTACCCTTCATACAAGCATGCAAATATGGATTTAGCCTTTATAACTTTCAAATGAGGTTTAATAATTATATAAATGAAACATGTGATCTTTGTCTAGCTCTTGATAATCTAGAATGTCATCCCTAAATGCCTTATAGTAGCTTTGTATTTATAGAGAGATTAGAAGGCCTATTGGTGCATATAAATTGACTAAAAAATACCCAAATGGGAAAAAATAAAGATCCAAATGAAATGTGACCCAAAATAACTCCACAAATTACACCTAGTGTTGACCCTAGATTTTGTCTAAGTATAACCAAGACCAATTGAGCATGCATGTGATATATGAAAGTAGAGATAAATTCCAGTAGTCTAAGATAGTATAATATTGGAATTCATAGACCTAAGCATTCCATACATACATGCCTAGCATAGATTACTATCAAGATAGGTGTTATCCACTAAGACCGAGTCCATATACACATATAACAAAATAAAAATATTGAGACACAAAAACCATGTGTATCCAAGAAGTGTCATGGAGATCATGAAGGATAAATGGTGGGAGTTATGGTTGACATTGATTCTAATAGGTAGTTGATAAGCAATGGAAGACAAAAGAGTAATTAACTTGGAGAAGATTGCCACATTAACTAACCAAGTTGATGATAAAGACATTAGCTAATGATTGGTGATATTTGAGCTACCAAATGACATGCAAGGCTATGAAATACATATAAAAATAAGGAAATTAGACTTAGTCATGTCAACTGTCATTTACCTAGCTATAAATCTTTATTTGGCATGCACACATGGAATGCTTAGGTTTACATACACAATTATTCTAATCTTTGTGATTATTATAACCTATATTTACCTTCATCTTTCACATATGCATGGTCTTAGTTATACTTATCTAAAATCTATAGTAAACATCACCCCACACTAAATTGGTTATTCATCCTCAGTCAACCTGCTCATCCTTCCTATTACATGAACTTGCCTTCCACCTCTTTATTTTTATATCTTTGTCAAGTCCTTTCCATCTCAGTTATATCCATTCCATGATTTTTATCCCATTTATTCCCTTGTTATGTCTTTCTCTATCTTTTCATGATTGAAGTGGTTCTAGCCTTTGGTTTTTATTACTTATCACCACTACACATACTAGCTTTATTTCTAGCTTCATCTAATAGGGACTCATTATTCCATCTTTATACACGTATTTTATTCATTATCCCTAGGTTCTCCAATGTGTACCCATACTTAGCTAAAATCTTGAGCCATAAATTATCAAAGAATGAATGAGTGTAAATAATTCAAATAATCCAACCCTATGTTGTTGAAGAAAAGAATTTTGAGGCATCCTTCATCAAATCTTCTCAAAATAATACCATATTTTGAGTGCACTCTAAATGGTCTTTTTGGAAGTGAATACTTTAGTACCCAATCCTTAAAAAGTTTGTGGTTGCCCTTGGGCTAGATCAGCTTGTTATTTTACCTTATCTAGCTTCTTGATAGCTTCTTTTATTGTATCTTAAAGGAAGCCTTTTGTGTCTAGGGTCTTGTTTTGTATCTCTAATAAGTTTTTTCTATCTCTTTCTTCTAGGCACTTATTTTTGTTCCCATTTCCTCCACCTCTTGTAAGAGCTTTGTGCAATCCTCTTTAATATTCTTCATGTGCAACTGGGTGGTTAGTACTTTTTGACCCTATTTTTCTTTATATAGGTGTGTGCTTAGTATGGTCATCTACTTGTAAAATTTCAAGAATAAAAAATCACCCAAAGTTTCACTCTAGAGATGTTCTTCAATGTGTCTTCACAATTTTGTAATTGCTCAGTGTATTCAAATTATGATTTATTTATTGTCTCTTGTAAATATATGGCATATGTTCCTCCATTAAAAAATTGGTCAGTGATATTCAAGCTTCTTCATGGACTCAGCCTAAGATATTCCTATTCCATCTAATAGGGTTGATTTCTACCTCATGACTCATTTTAATAGTTTAGAACCTTAAGCTCCATCTTAACTTACTTGTGCTCTACTTTTTGGCACTTTTACGTATATTCTAACACCACTCTTTCTAATTTATATTAATTATTCTCCTATTCCTTGATGGCCTTATATATTTATATCATGGTGTGCCTCTTCTTCCTTCAAGTTTTAATATTCAAAAAAAAATGTCTAGTTACTTTTGTAACTAGTTTCATTAGCATGTTTCGTGATTGTGCACCACTCAAAATCATAGGATTGAGGAGAACCAAGTCTCAACCCTCATAGTTTTATTCAAAAAGGTGAATTTTTTAAAATGCAATGAATTCAAAATTTGGCTCCTTAGCATAGTATTCCATAACAAAGGATGTATGCTTGTGTGTTGACATTATTACATGATTGGGATTCATTATTTCCCATAAATATAGCTTATATTATTCTAAGCCCTTCTATAAATTTGAGTAGATGGTTTCCTCTTCTTATTTTCCATCTTCTCTTTTATGAGGGATATATTCTATCAAGATAATTTCTTCCTTTCCCTCCCATCTTCATCCTTCTTCTTCAACTTTGAGCTACATTTGTTCTAACCCAATTATTCTAACCCTTTATCCACATGTTGCTCATATTGGGATTATATTATGTATTCCATGTCCTTGACATGATGAATGGATATTTCCACTCCCTGGTCCATAATTTATTTCTCCATAGTTTTTTTATTCTTCCACCTTAAATTTATCCACTTTGGAATCCCACTCTTTGTCATGCACTACACTATCAGGGTATTGTATCTTTGTGAAAATATCTTGCTTAGTCTTGACCTACCTCATGTTTGATTTGTCTATTTATCCTCTCTTTCCTTATCCTTGGGCATGATATTCGTTGGATCTATCTTATTTTCCTTCTTATATATGGTAACATCTTTTCTTATTCACATAGTAATATTCTTGCCACTACTTCCTCTACTTCCTAATAATAGTCGATGGTCCTTAGAATTATGTGTTTCTCACTAATTATTCTATGATAAGTGTTGGATCACATGCACTCACATCAAAAATGAATTGTTTTATCTTATACTAATTGGCCCTTTGTCTCATAATCAACTTAAAACCACTATAACTCACCCTCGACTTTCCAACTTGGTCGATTCCTCAAATTTTGATGGGTATAGGTTTACTCTAAATTCTATTCTATGAGGCTCAGATCTGAGATTCACAAAGATTCAATGATAGCCTTCATATCCTAGTACTTGTAAATTATCATATTTCTCCTCTTTGCACATTAAAATGCCTCAAAATTTAGTTCACTCAAGTTGTAATATCCTTGAGATCTCATTTCTTTCTTTCAAATGATGAAAACTCAATGCTCTTGACTCAAATTTATCGGGTTATTATTTCTCTAGTTTGCCTTGGCTCTTAGGGTTGATAAATGATTTTAAATTCAAGGAGATGCAAGTGATGCACCTTACCCCCTTTATCCTTCTTGGTATATTTCTAAATTCCCTACCTTTAATGTGTTTGTCATACATGTAGTTTTTTGGGGGACTTATACATTTGAGGAGTTAATGTTGCCACCTTTTCATTAAATCTTAGTGTTTGCTAGTTTTTATCCATAAGCATTTCAAATTTGAATTTTTTAAGAGTGACATAATTATTCATAGTTACCCATTTTTTAAAGATCTTTTCCATGTGTACTCTTCACTTTTATGTTCATGGGCATTGTGATCCCCTTCCTATTACACATTTCCTTGCCTCACATTTCATTTGAACAACTCCACACTATTTCAATTAGTGTTTAGGATTCAGGTTATACTACCAATGTAGTTCCTAATACCTTCTCTACACATTGATTTCATGGGTTGCCTTGATGAAAATGAATCATTGTATGCATGGTTTAAATTTTTAATGAGGTCAGACAAATGATGTGCCTTTTCTCAATGGATCTAGACTATGGATAAGGTCTTAAAAAAGGTTTGGCATGACCTATGAAGAAAAATATATTAGTTGAATGGGATTATTTTATTATCTATCACTCAAACTATTTGAACTATCTTAATACTTTTAAAATGTAGTGGCTATGGCCCTACATCATTCATAACATTTTAGAGACTGGCATGTGAAAGTTGTGCACATTAAATGGTGAAATGTTGTATAGTAAATTTAATGGTATTTAAATCAAGATGTATCTTGTTTATCATGATTTAACCATGCTATAATAAGTCTTAATCCATTTGATTTTTATAAAAAAAAATTTGTTAGGTTAGCATATAATAGGTTGTCTTTTGTGTGCATGGGTTTTGCATTATCATTTTAATAATACACACCTCCCCTATAATACCAATTACGTGAGTCAAGTGAGGGATTTCATTTTGAATCCTTATGTGAAATGTTTAAGTCCCTGGTTAAGTATTTCCATGCATTTTGGGTAAATCTCTTTATCTAATTGAATGTAAAATTTTGAGAGTATAGATAACTTGAAGAGTGTGTAATGCTAGGAAGCTTAAAGGTTTATTTTTACTTTGATGATTATTGCAATAATATATCTAAGGAGATTTATGAGGTTTATTTTTTTCTCTCATACTTTTGATCATACAAATGCTTACCTTTTTGTAAATACAACTTGATGAAGAGACTTATTGCACTGGAGAGCCAAGCATAAAATTTAGTGTGGGGTGGGGGTAGTGAAAATTATTATAATGTGGTAAAGAATAAAGTAACAAGTATATATGTATGTGACACATGATGTGAAGAGTCACATGTTAAGGCTTGAAATTGAGATTGAAAGATAAAAAGGAACTGTGGGGTAATGAAGCATGCAAGAGGAAGGGAATTATATCACCCAAGAACATAGAAGGGAAGAGTATACGTAGGGAAAGATCTTACCAAAAAGGGAAAACCACATAGAATTATCTCACCATTAAAATTAAAAAAATTAAAATCTTATGGGTATTAGTTGGAAATCACCAGAATTTATTGTAAAGGTGATGACATTAAATCCTCAAACATATAAGGCCCAACAACCACTGCATGTATGGCCAAAGCATTAAAGTAAAGTGTATGATCAATTTACCAAGAAGGATAAAGGGGATAAGGCATATCATTTACATCACTTTGCATTTGATATCCCTGAGTAACCCCAAGAACTAAATAAAACCATAGTGATAATAAACCTTCAAATTTGAGTCAAGAGCAATGAACTTTTACCATCTAAAATATAGAAATAGTATCCGAAGAAGATTGAGACTCAAGTGCACTAGGTTTTGAGGCATTTTAATGTGTGAAGAGGAAGAATACATGAAGTTTTAGGTTATAAGAGCCAAAGGCTACCATTGAATATTTGTGAAGCTTAGATTTGAGACCCACATAATAGAATCCATAGTAAACATGTGCCCATCAAAATTCATGGATTCAACCAAGTAGGAAAGTCAAGGGTGAGCCAAAGGGGTTTTAGAACAGTTATGAGGCCAAAGGATAAGTTATAAAAGAAGAGAAGATTCATTCCTAACCCAAGTGTACATTTTATAATGCTCATCATTTAATAAGTAAGAGAAGTACTAAACTATGTGTGGTTTGATGGGCCATCGGCCATTATCAAGAAAGAAGTAGTGGAAGTAGTGATAGGATCATTGGGTGCATAAACTAAAGAAGTATCTACCATCTGAAAAGAGAGATAAAGTCACAACAAGAAGTAACATGAGAAATTAAAACATGGAGTGGATAAAACTAAAAGGGAAAAGACATGAAAAATATAGAAAAATAAATAGGTAGAAGGCAATTTCATGTAGAAGGAAGGATGAACAAGTTGCCTAAGGATGTATAATCAAGTTAGTGTGGGGTGATGTTGACCCTAAATTTAGGCTAGTTATAACCAATACTAGATGAAAAAATGATAGATGAAGGTAGAGATAGGTGTTAGTATTATTAAAGAGTAGAATAGTAGCATGCATAGATCTAAGCATTCCATGTCCACATGCTTAGTAGAGATTGCTAGTAAGGTGGGTGCTAGATGACAAGACTAAGTCTAGATACACATACAAAAAAATAACATGATAAAAACACATAAATACCACATGTATCTTGAAACTACATTGGATATCGTGAAGGATAAATGGTGGGAGTTATGGCTAATGGCTTGATTTTGATAGGTAGTTTATAACTGACAAATGATGACAAGGTAGTTGAATTGGAGTAGAGAACTATATTAGCTGGCCAAGTAGATGATGAATTCATTAATTATTGATTGGTGGTAGTTGAGTTACTAGGTGACATGAAAGGATATGGAAATCCTATAAAAATAAGGCACTTGAGAAGATAAAAAGTATATATAAAATCATAGTGAAGAGTTTTCATAATGGTGATAGAGTCAGAGAGAGAGAGAGAGAGAGAGAGAGAGAGAGAGAGAGAGAGAGAGAGAGAGAGAGAGAGAGAGAGAGAGAGAGAGAGAGAGAGAGAGAGAGAGAGAGAGAGAGAGAATAACATAGTTACCTATAATACTGCTAAGTGATTTTGATAAATTTAATAAAAATAATTAACCATGGACTGTTAAGTAATGGTAATGAAAAAATTTGATCATAATGTTATCACCATCATGTTCATGTCCATATAGTATTTTTATCATGCTTAAGATATGTTATTGATATCTCTGATGATAATTTCCTTTGTCAGGGCATGTGTTTGATGGAATTACATGCTTGGGTTTAATATCACCTTTATTCATGTTGATATGATTGTGTTTACTTACTTTTGTTCATATGAATATATGTTTGTTGCATGATATTGATTGATTAAGTGTAGATGAAGTCCTAAGGTACCCCATGTGCATGAGGTGCATGCATGACTATGTGAACAGGACTATTTCCAATTAACCCCAACCCAACTTGGTTTCTTTTTTATGCCTCATATAAGCATGTGAGCACAAACTTACATGATGTGCTCTCATAGAAAGTATAAAGGTTAAGTTTTGGACACGTGAAAGGATTAGCATGCAGGTGACCCCTAGGCTAACCAACACTTAGATAATTATGCTCTTCATAGATAATTTTAATGGCCTAAATTTGTTTATAAATTATGGGTTTATCTATAAATCACACAAAAGATAAAATAAAGGAATTGGGGATCCCTATGACAAAATTTAAAGGAAGAACAAAAATGAAAAAGTGACCACATAAACATATTAAATAAAGAGGAAAGACCCAAATAAATGTGCCAATAGATACTTAATCATCATTATTAGTCTATATGTGTAAATGTGTATTAAAAATATATTTGTACCAAATTTGGTTGTCTACAACCACCTTGGGTACCCATGTCTTTCTTTGATCTCCTCTTTGGAACAAGAGATCCATGGGATTAACTCTTGTTTTTATGTGATAGCCTCCTTAGTTATTCACTTTATTAAACTTGATATTTACTTGCCACCCCCACATAGCTTCCTAGTGGATGCTTCTAATATCTCTGAGAGAAAAATTAACAGGGAATTTATATTAATATTTACATAGCCTACCTTCATTCCACATGGTATGAGCCTCCTCAAAAATTCAACACTCTTATATCTTTACTTTAGTGATGGCTTGATCTAATCCTTAGGGTACATTAGACTACAACTACATTGTCTATTAATGGTTTCCCTTGTTCAACTCATCATTTCCCCCATTAACTTTGCATTGAGACATACCACTTTATCCCTCATGAACACCATATTTTTCATACTTTCTCTCTAGATTTTGAGACCAAGGACCATTTTGTTTTTATATGCTCTCATTACTACAAGGTAAGATGAAAATTATTTTACCTCTTTAAAGATTCATTATGCTCTCTTCAAACATTCATGCCTTATTAATATTATATATTCTTATCCTTCTTCCTCTGAGATATGTTCAAGCTTCTATAATATATTTCCAGACACAATTTAATGGGGGACACTACACTAGGCTAATTATATCCTACTTATAACTGTCTCAGATTACCAGTAGGAAGAGGCTTTATGGCTAGATTTTAGGCTAACATGGTGGACCAATGATATATCACAAACATAGTGATTCACATGGACTAGCACCCTTCACATTCTTACCAATTCGAGTATTAGAAATGTTTTTCCAAATCAAAATGTTTCATCTCAATGTGTGGGACCTCACTCTTTTTATCTTCTTCACAGTACTATATTTCAATGGATTGGTGTTTTTTGTATACTCTTTATGTACTTATTTTTCTCTTTTTTATTCTTTGAAATATGATATTGGACTTCCCTATATTTTTTACATTATACATTTCATCACATTCCCATGGGATAAACTTGGCCTCTAGTGGACATTAATATTTAATTTTAAAAAAATAAAACTAGTAGCTTTATGAGAGTACCATATATATCATTATGGCCTTATTATTGTAGAGTGTTATTTTATGTCCATGTTATAATTTTGATTTAATATAAATTTTACATATTCTGATATGGATAAATGGATAATCACTAAATATGAAGCACAATTATCCAATTCCATTAATTAGGTTAATAAATTTCAAGTAAAACAATTAATATAAATTGTAAAACTTCATTAATAATTTGAAATCTTAAAGTAGGGAATTTACATATAATTTTGATACATAGAATTTAATAATGAGGATATGGAGATAATTTTTTTAATTTGAATTTGGAAATGAAACAGTGATATCTCCCATAAATCTCAAGTTGATTGATGACAAAAGTACAAAGTGTTATGGTGCTCCAAACAATGAATAGATAGGTCCATAAATAAATTAATGACTATGTTTTCCTAATCTAGATCCCTTATTTCCTCACTCTGATCTATGTGTGGTGACACATATAACATGCAAAACAAACATACTCCTTGTCCTACAATAGTAAGAATATTTTAACTTTAAAAAAATAAAGTAAAATGTATTAAGGGTCTACATTAAACTGTATACACCTAATTTTAGTATAGGACTAACTATTTTCTATGATATTAATATTTTTATGTGCTTATGAACCATTGATTTACATTAGGCTCTAATTGGTACATTTTATCTTGTGTGTATGGGCCCTGTTTACCTTATGTGTTTTTTATTTCTTTTTTAACTCCACTTTTTGTTCATACTAGGCTAATGATAATACCACCATTTAATCCAAAGCACCTAAAATCCTACAAAATGACTAGTATTTATCTTATATGACCCTGTATGTTCCTGGAATGATGAAAACATATTTTTAGGGTTTCTTGTTATTTTTGGCAAAGAACATACTAGCATATTCCTATTATTGCAATTCCTTGGTCCTTTGGCCCATTCTTCCAATTTCTTTATTTTGTGCCTTATTTTTTGGCTTTATTCCCTTTTGTATGTGGGTTTGCACACCAATAAAGTCTTAATTTCAATTCAATAAGTCTACAAGTATATGTGTATGTTAATACATTTAAGACACATATTTGAAATCATAAGCCATCTATTGAAGTGTAAAAATAAATGATTTCATTGTTAAAGCAACACCCATATACCAAAATAAGAATTGAAAGACTTAAAAGAAATTGTCAATGTGAAAAATTGGGTGTTGGTTATTCATTATAATTTTATTTAATGTGCAATGGTAAATGTAAAAATGACAAGTTGAATCTTTATATGTCATGAGGATTATCGGGATTCCACACAAAGAAGAGCTAGATTTGATCTTTCCTTGATCAAGAAGCTTTTATATTTAGTGTTGAATTTCATCATTATCCCAAATGGATGTGTTGTATAGTGGGTAGTTTGGTAGAGGTGATCCAATAACCAAGTTGATGTAATGTTTTACCCCATAATGTGTTAATAGACCCTTTGATTCTTCAAAGGTGTCCACATATTAATTCATTAACTTACCAATCTATTTTTTATATGGTAGTGTTTGTAAAACATGGCACATTGTCCATGTGTTCTTTTTATCTTGCACAGGTGCTTCTAGGTAGACCATGAGTAACACAAACTTATGCATGTGTGAGATGAACTTATGGCATTGTTTGGTAGAGACCAAAGTGACTTTAGTTGGAGTTGGCTCCAGATAATTGAAGAATAAGTCTTTGACATAAACAGTCCATCAATGTGGTTTGGCTTGGTATCTAGTTTCATGGTCATATAAATATGGTCTTCCCATAAGATGTCATAGAAATTAGGTGGTGCAATGTACAAGTGGCATTGTCCTCCATGGGCTTGACACTATACTGAAAAGTGAATTGCCATAAGACTTATATATATTTCCTTTGTTGGAACCAGCCTAAAGAGTATGGTTTTGGATGCATGAAAATGGTAAGGCCAAGGCATTGGGCTATACCTTATGTAGTGATGTTCTTCTAGATTCCACTATCAATGATGGCATGGAGAGATTGACCCTTTAATCAGAAATTGGTGTGGAAGAGACACTTATATTATTCATAGATGTCAATGGTAGTGGCATTGGTATTCAGACAAGTAATGTATGGATCATTTACATACATTAGTGTGTGGCCTTGTGTAGACTGTGTGAGAAAGGATTGTTATGCATGAAATTTAGAATCACTGTGTTAGCATGTGTGGTGTTGATGGCACCATTTATCACCTTTTTTTCTTGCCTTTGTATGACATGAATGACTTTGTAGTATTCTATTATTGTGCAACCTTTTTAGGCTGCTCACCCTTACATGACATTTTTTATTTATGCATGGCAAATGCCAATGACGATTTTTATGTGGAAAGAGGTTTACACAAAACACCAGATGAAGAAGATAATTTTTTATTCATCTTTTCCTTAGCTTTCCCTAATGTGGTAAATTTTCCCTAATGTGTCAAAATTCAATAACTCCATCTTTGTGTGAATTAAAGGTGAGAGTCTATCAATGTACTTCAACACCTTGCATTATTATATCAAATCCTTGTGTAATTATGCATTTGAGTCATGAAACTTATTGGTGTAGCATTTCAATAATTACTCTTTAGGATGGTGAAACTACCATAACTTGATGTATTCATATTTGAAACTCGTGAAAGGGTAGGACTCATCCTATAGTGCATCAACAAAATTATTTCAAGACTTGATCAAAATGTAGTATTGTTCACATTGAGAAATGAGAGTTTCCCACCAATGAGACTGATATGGGCAACAATTCATATGACAATTCGGGTGATGGTTCTACCCCAATTGATGACAAAACTTCTGAGAGCCATAACTTTTACACTGTAGCTCCAATTAACTCCCCATTTGAACCATTGGAAAGATAATAATGAGGAGAACGTGGTGAGATGGCATGGATCTATGCTTAGTGGGTTTTGACCCCTGAAAACCCAATGGAAGTTCCCTAAATTTCAATTTTAGTAGTGCAGACTAAAAATAGTAAGTTTCTAAAAATAGTAATTCCTTGAATTTTGTATTATTTTTTATCATGGAAGTTGAACCACTTAATCTTCCTCGAGATTGGTGACCTTCCACATCCTCCTTCTTCTTTAAAAATGTGTATAAATGAAGATGTAACATGAAATGGAAATCAGACATCACTTCCCAGAGATAAGCATATAGTTGTATTACAATTTTGAGTAATAAAATATTTCTTCTCAGAGAATTCATTGTTATTGTGTTATTTTTATGTTTTTGAAATATTTATCAATCAAAACTTTTGAGTTTTGGATTAGAGACACCAAAATGGACATCTTTAGCATAATGAAGATGACCTTCTCAGCATTAGTGAAATTATTTATTAAAAAGAACAACTTAAGTTATTGAACCCAACCATCCAATTTTGTAGTGTTGATTTTTACTTTAAACATTGGGATGTCAAAATTGACTTATACTTTTAAAGGGGTGTGTTGTCAAAATAATTGGCGAAAAAAATGCACAAAATAAGGAGTTGATTGTGGGCCAGTATGCATCATTAGTTCATGAAATCGGCTAAAAATTTCATTATGTTGTTCTTTGAGGGCATTCTTATTGAGCTTCTAAACATTTGAGGATGCCTTAGCATTTCTCAAAGCATCAACTATTGTGTTTTTCATGTTAATCTAAAATAAACCCAACTAGTAATCATTTTTTCTTACATTGTGCTCACATGTTTGTAAGCATATGAGAGCTCTTTCTTTGATACTAATGATCTGCAAAATGTTTCCCAAGACTAGTTGTGTGGTGGATAATGTTACACTTATGGCAAATTGTAGTTTATACGTGTGCACAAATAGTAATCTTATTTAATATAATACCAATCACACAATTAAATATACAATTTTGATATGAATAAATGCAACTTCTATTCAAATGTCAAATAAGGTAAATATAGATGTGTACATGTCATCAAGAGGGATAAACATCCTTGTTAATTTATCTAGGCTAAATGTGAACTAATGTAAAGCAATAGATGTGTTTGAATGTTAGATAGATAAAGGATGCTAACAATGTCCTTTCTAGTATGTGTGTGTCTCTTATCTCTATCTCTAATTGAGATATAAATGGCTAGCGTACACACACATGTGTGTGCACACATGCATGCACACACACACCCACGTATATATATGTAAGTAAGTAAGTAAGTATGTATGTATGTATGCATGTATGCATATATATGTGTATGTATGTATGTATATATGTACAATCATGATAATAAGCAGTTACAACTATTGAAGGTTTATAAATATGGTGGTTAATATTCTGGTAGTAATGGTTGAAATTATTTTTGCAGGTAAATAGTTAGACTCTCATATGGCAATGTTGGAAGATTCTTTAAGGAGCCATAGGTCCCCCAGTTGAATGTCGTAAGGCAAAGAAGATCTAACATGAGGAAGCTAGGGTTGCATGGAGATGCATAGAGTTGTGTTCTAACCCATATACTCGTGTTACATGTGAGATGATATTGCAATAACATGGAGATATCATAAGTCAATTAATGTGAGGTGTGTGTACCACTAATGAAAATCTTATATGTGGAGTTTATGAGTGTGTGTGTTATGTAATACTTTTGGGTATCAAGTGAGGAGTTATAATAACTTGAAATAAGACTACTATATTGCACACAAGCCATGAGATTTACATGCATGAAGGGTCTAAGTGTATTTTGAGAGTACATAGACCCATGTGGAAGCTGCGCATGAATCAAACACAATATAGGAAATATCTAACGCTAATGGGTTTGATATAAATTGGTTTCACCAAAAGATGAAACCTTAAGGAGCATGCAATAATTCTAATTCACCTTAAAATGAATCCTTAAAGGGGTGTAAGATAGTTTGCATTCACCAAATCATAATAAAGTGATGTAAGATATCTTAGGTTCATGAAAATGTAGTATACATAGATTACCACTAAATATAACACATAATTACCTAATTACACTAATTAGAATAATAAAATTTCATGTAAAATAATGAATATAGTTTTAAAAACCTTGTTAAATATTCCAAATCTAGAAGCAGGCATTCACATAGGGTTTTGATACTTAGCATTTAATTATGCATGAGCCAATGATAGTAATTTGAATCTAAATGTGGAAACATAGTAATGACAGGGGTCTCACCTAGAAACTTGATTGGTGATAGAGGTACAAATCTTTAGGGGTGCTTCATATAGGTACAAAGCATTGGGGAAGCATTAGACAGTTGATAAACAAGCACATAAATAAATTGATGATTGTGTTTGCCAGCTCCAAATCCTTATTTTTTTGTTTTAAAATGTACACTGCGAAACATGTAATCTATAAAATAGACTTTCTCTTCCTTACCATAAATTGGAAACAATATATGAACTTAAGAAAAATAGAGTGAGCTTTTAGGGGTATGTGGTAAACTAGGTGAATAACAAAAATATCTTGGTATTTGTTAGGTCTCCAAATAGTAGAAACAACTCAATAAAAAGTATGTGGAAAATAATAAATTGCATAATTGATAACAATTTATGTGATATACAAAACATGAGGTCATGCACCAAAAGTGTTCCAGAGGAAAAATACTCTCTAATGATCATTTAATCTCTTTTGAATATATGTGAGTGGTCAATATAATGCCAACAATATTTTGTGTAATCTCCATATTATTATTTATCCTGAACGAATAATAATGCTTGTCTATTTATATACACACTGAAATCGAATTAGGACTCTACTATGCCAAAACTAACATCAAAATGACTAAATGTGACAAATATGGGACAAAGGAGAAGGGTGCACTTTGACTTAACTAAGACCAAAGAAAGGGCCCAAGAGTGTTAAGGGTGCAATGTACGATGTCCTCAAAAAACCCAAACAAAGAGAATACAAGATAGAAGGGGATAAGAAGAGGGGGGTCAACATGCCAAAGCATAATAAATGTACCAATAAAACCTAATTTCACTTATAGGTGTAACTTATAATAGTAACCAAAGGGAGTGGGGTATTGGTGGTGGTAGAGTGTAATAGTATGAGATGTCAATAAAAATGATAGATTTTAAAATTAGTATATGTTTGATTAGTATAGGTCAGTTTTTCTTCTTGCTTAAAGACAACGATTGAAAATTTATAATATTTTAGACATATGATAAAATTTGGCGCTGTTTTTTTTTTATCGAATTTTTTTTTCGAACCTAATAAAATCATATATTAATTAATACCAACTATCACCAATAAAAAAATAATAATAAAATTATTAATCAATATAAAACTCTTCAATAAACAAATTTATATAATAAATATTAAATAATTGTAAATCATTAGAATTTAAGATAGGGACAATTTTTAGGTGTTAACGTCTATGTTTTTTAAATTAATCCGCATTGAAGGTTGCATCGCGGAGAAGAACTTGATTTGCTTTGCAAAGGAAATTGACAATCATGAACAGAAGTACATGAAATCATCGTTTTCACATGAACATGGGACGTTGCAAACCCACCAATGCCACACGTGTGAATAATAAAATGATGATAATTAAATTTAAAAACTGTTCCGTTATAAAATCATTATTCCACCACTTCCTTGTCAATGCAAATGATAAGTATATAATATAAAAAAATGCATCTCCATTTTGAATTTGTATTTTTGGACATAAGGATATAAACAACGGATGGCTTTTTTTTTATTTTTTTATTTCCTAATCGACCTACCTAGCCTAGCTTTGACTTTATAACCCTCAATGAGACACAATCATTGAGAAAAGTGTCACTTCACAATTATTTTCTTCAAAAATAAAAAACTGAACCACCGTTGTCGACATCGTAGTTAGTGTAGTCCGTATTCATTTCATTATTTTATATTACTTTAAATGCCACAACAGTAATTTAATGGAAGTCCATAAAAACAAATGAAGAAGAATTGTCCTTTCTTGGTGTCGTTTTGTGGGGGCATAAATGTCTCGGAATGTTTCTGCGGACACGCATTTAATTTGCATTGTTTTATATTTGTTTATACGGGTGATTTTTCTAAATTTAATATTATTCAATGATTTTTTATTAATTATAAAAATTATATATATATATATATATTTTGAATGGTTTTAAAAAAGAGTTAAAGATATGATGATTTTCTAATTAATAAGTAGGGGCATATAATATCTACCAATTTATATATATATTCATCCATCTTGAATGGTTCTAAAGAGTTAAAGATATCATGATTTTCTAATTAATAAGTAGCGGCATATAATATCTACTAATTTATTAATTTGTATAGGCATATATATATATATATATATATATAGAATGGTTTTAAAAAGGAGTTGAAGATATCATGATTTTCTAATTAATAAGTGGCAGCATATAATATCTACTAATTTATTAATTTGTGTAGGCAAAGTCCATCAAGATGAGCTAAAAAAAGAATTTTCAAATGATGGTAAACCCCATCCCCTCGTTGAAAGGGGGGAAGGAGAAGCTACTTGATCAGCGTCGTCGACATCTGGGTATCAATGGAGGAGTGCCATGTAAAAGTTGGTCAAGAGGAACGCGACTTATGGTGTAGGGAGCACTGCCCTAATGGTTGAGGAGCTAGATCACAGATGCTAAAATTTCAAAGCCACCTTATTTGTTTATGCTTGGATCTACGTAATATATAATTTGCCAAGCACTTAATATTAGGGATCCTGCTATGCTAGTGTGCTTGAGACACTCCCCAAGAGGAAGACCTCATTAAACTAGACACCAAAGAAAATGAGTTAATTTGGGCTTGAGCTTGGCATTCCAAATCATGTTAAATCTGACAAGCCATGTTCTAGGTAATGAATTCAAATTCCATTGCTTATTGTGTTTATCCAAAGCCAAAGAATATAGACTCATGATCTGATAGAGGATCCCTGGAGAGTAATTTCAAAAGTCAATATTGTAATTCCACCTCCAATATGTTCTCTAGGAAAGTGGGGGTTGCAAAGCCATCTTATAAAGCATGACATTTGACATCAATTCTTGAATACACAAAATAGAAGGCAAGTCTATATTTAGCAACTTATGTTTGGTTTTTAAAGAATGCCACTAGATCCAATAATGAGAGGAAACCAAATCTTAAACAATGCAAATTCCCTTTTTTGAAAAGTTGAAGAACTTTTATGAATGGCATACCAACTAGAGGGAGGTTATAATTGGTCATGATAGAGAACCACCAAAGATAGTGGTCATTAAAAGAGAAACAAGTTCGAAAACAATCACCAATCCATTTTAAAAAAAGGTTTCAATGTTTCAAAAGCTTTCCAAATGCTCTAGCCACAATGCACTCTTCTATCTTGACAAGGACAATAATAATCAAGAGTGTGAAATTTAATGTTTTTCCAACAATTCTTTCCATAAGCAGCACCTGTAAAAATACAGTGTCCTAGGAGGTTTTTCTAAGCCTCGCTCCCCTTGATTGACTTTCAATCCACTTAGCATAGAACAATGATATGTCTATAAATATCATGAATGCCCATTCCTCCTTTGTCATGAGGAAGGCAACAATTGTCCCAAGCTACTCTATGGAAACATCAAGTTTGTCTATCATTGTCATAGATAAATTATCTAAGCACCTTTTCTAATTTTTCATACAAGGGTTTTGAAAGATCCCAATAAGAAGAATAATAGGCATAAGTGGTTTCAAGAATTTTAGTGCAAACCTCAAACTTTCCTACAATAGAAAGAGGCTTTGTAATGTAGTAAGTATTTTTTTCCTACTCTTTCAATTACATCCTACCAAAGCATAGAGGGGGAGTTTTCAAAGGTAAAGGGAATAACAAAAAAATGAATGTCTCCAATTTTTGGATCCACTTCCATTGATAATTTTGGAGCCATTCAAGCAAAGGTATCATGTTTAGTTTGTAATACTAGGTTTTATCCCATTGCAAGCTTGACCTAGAGGCTTTACAAAAAATGTCAAGGCAACGCAGTGCCTCTTTGAAGGAGGTTTCTTGTTGTGTAAGTGTGAGGAAAGAGTCATCTGCAAAATGTCCATTGATGTGCTAAGAGGAGCAATCAGGAAGAGTGATTCCCCTGATAAGACCATAATCTTCTATATAAGCAAGCGGATAACCAAACACTTTAGTAGTTCAGACATACAAATATAGGGCAAGATGAAAACCTTGTTTAATGGAGTGAAAAATCCCAAAGCTATTAGACTTGTGACCACTGATGGTGATATAAGCCAAAGCTTTAGAAAATAGATTTTGAACTATAAAAAAAAGAAGATACCAAACCCCAAAGCTTTAAGCATGATGAGAATAAAGGGCCACTGGAACCAATGATAAGCTTTCTTGAAATCAAGCTTGATAAAGTTATGATCATTGTTGAAAGATAAGAGCCCACTCCATTCCTTCCCAAATTGCAGAAATATTATCTATAATGTACCTACTTTTAATAATCTGTGTTTGCTCTAGCTTGATGATTGCAAGGATAATGTAGTGAAGGTGGAGTGCTAAGGATTTAACAATGTTTTTGTAGGAAAACTTTAGTAGGGTGATCAACCACCAATTGGTAATGAGCTCAAGATCACTAGACTTAGGAGTAAACTCAATATTGCCTCTATTGGTGATGGCACATAAATATCTATTATGTAGGGCTTCTTAGTAAACCTAAAGTAAATTAGGACCCACAAATTGCCAAGTAGTTTTATAAATTCACATGAAAAGCCATATATCCTCGATGCTATATCATTATCCATGTAATGCACAAAAATAAAGAGTTCATCTAGAGAAAGAGGGGCATCACATAGTTTTTAAGACAAAGAGATTAACTTGCAAGGCACCACATCTAAACACTCGTGTAATACCCTATAGTATTTTTTAAAGATAACACCAACAACACACTTTTAAATTTACATAATTTAATTTCTATAGTGGTAGAGGAAGGAAAAGGTGTAGTTGATCACATCATTCTATCACTTGACATAGCTAACAACATATGGCAGACATGGATCTAAGTTCCACACTTTGGAGATGAGTCAAATAGTCCCCTCATGGTTGAGAAGTGACATATCCATAAAAAAATATTACAAAGGACTTTATGAAGACCATCTCCTATACTAGTCTACAAGTGACGAGACTATGGTCAAAAAAAAATCTTCTAGGTAAACCATGATAGCTTGCCCATCAAAAACAAAAAATAAGAACACACGTTTCTTAGAAAGTGTATGCAATGAGCTAGGATTGACTTGCAACTTATCATATCTAAGATATCCAAACTTGGAGAAGGTAAATCAAATACAGCTCATTGATACTTAATGTATTGAGATATGCCCAAATGGATCTGCTAAACCTAGAAAGATGAACACTCATCACATAACATCAATGGAGAGGGTTCCAAAGCCTCTAGGCAATCAATATAATGAAATAACCCTATCTAAGTCTTATAATATTGGAATTAATGTAATTTAGTATTGTCAAGCTAACAACACAAACAAGGGGGATGGTTAAAAACAAACTAAAAGATGCAAAGAACCATGGTAGGAAAATGGGGACATATGTTACTTAAGGTGGGAAATGACAAGTTTGAAAAACCCTATAGCCACAATAAGTTTAAATGTAGAGGAGATTCAAACAAGGAGTTATACATTATTTTAAGCTAGTAATTATGCAACTTCTATCTATCAAATGAAAGAGCTAGGGTTAAAATATACTTACCTTGAACAAAAGTTGTCAAACCTCACTCTCTCCCTTGGCCAGTGGTGCTTTGAAATAAATTGTTGTGGTTATAAGTATCACAAAGGTTGATTCAATATCTAGGCTAAAATGACTCCTCCTATTGCATATAAGATTTCACAAGAAAAGCTTTTTCCCTTGAAGACAAGATCTAAACAATGGCTTCTTCAAATGTAGACTTAAACAAAATTGCAATCAATGACAAGAAAAGCTTTTTCTCTATTGAATTGAAATGGGGACTTGTATTTATACTGGTGAGTGATCTTAGTTCATAAAGTTTTATTTGGCACTATCATCCAACCTCAATGTAGTTGAAAATATGATGGTTTACCCTCAAACTAGGTCAGCTAGTGTTGATTTAATTATGAAGCTTCTATCATAACTTTTAGACTACATCGACCTGGGTTGGATTAGTTTGAAAATTGGTGGGAATGAATAACTACTACATTGGGTCGAGTAGATATATTCAAAAAAATGGTTCTTGGTATAACTAAGGGTTATAATGAGGAAGATTGCTTAGGGGATCAAGTTTGGGGGAAGTGTAGTGGATATAGACATGATAGGTAAACAACAATGTATCTTGTGAAGCACCATTGGTCTTCCCACCCCTTTCTCATTACACCCTTTAAGGCATGCACTCAAGGAGATTAAAAATTTATAGGTTGTTATGAGAGAGAAGTGTTAGTAAATGATAAAGTTTTAAAATATTATATTTATACATATGCCCCACTCGAAGCTCATCACATGTCACCAAAGTGTAATAGAGGATGGTGCTTTGAGAAATAAAATAGAAAACACACTCACTAAGATAACTTAAAATTAAATGTTGAAAGTGAAATAACTAAAAGTACCATATAAATACCTTGAATTGTCTTTATTGTTAAA
Organism: Torreya grandis; assembly: GCA_037957365.1. NCBI lineage: Eukaryota > Viridiplantae > Streptophyta > Pinopsida > Cupressales > Taxaceae > Torreya > Torreya grandis. The sequence continues at coordinate 680,153 of JARHVA010004326.1, read as the reverse complement.
TGGTTGCATGTTATATTTATAGTCTTGATCATGGAGGGTGCAATAACTACATTGAACAAACCCTAAGGATACAAGGCTAGAGAGATGGTGGTGTAAATTTTTGTCTCTTTGGTTTTGTGACTCACCCAACAAGAAGTAACACAAATTCACCAA